>JBCEWC010007410.1:0-21468 GCA_038996855.1 Solanum aculeatissimum | reverse complement strand
AATTTAGACACTACTCTCTCCCTCAGTTCAATTTTAATTATCCATTATTCAAAAAAATAGATTTTCTATTTTTAATTGTCACTTTTTCACGTATCATTGAAAGATAATTTTTGTTGGGTCATATTTTATCCTTAACATTAATTACTTATTCTTCAAATCATTTTTCAAACCCTAATACTCTCTCTGTCTTCAAAAGAATGACCTGTGACATGTTTAACAATACAAGATTAAATGATATTTTGGTACATTTGACATAACTCTAATTTAGGACTATATGATTGAAAAGTCTTCTCTATTGTCTTAAACTTCGTGTCAAGTCAAATTATGACATTCTTTTTTAAATGGAGGGAGTACTAAACATCAAGTAATAGAGATAGTGTGGTAAGAATATCATATCAACTATTATTTTCTTAATAAGTATGTCAAGTCTAGATATAATAAGTAAAAATAAAAGATTTGATTTAATCAAGTTAGTGAAATGTTGGAGCATTAATTAGCATTCAATAACTAAAGTATTTAACACCAGGACTATTTCATTTTGAATTGAAAGATAATAAATTTTAGAGTTACAAAATCAGTCAATGAAAAAACTTGAAACAACATTACCAATACAAGTTGTCTCAAAATTACTATAAGATAATTACTCAGAAATTAAAATTAGGATTACATGTCTAACATAAGGCTACTACAAACAACTACTAGCTAGAAAGTACACCCATTCTCCAAAACATATTCAACATAAATTAAAACAAAACAAACTACAATTAAATGGAAAGATAACCCCCAAAAAAACAAAAGAAAAAAACTAGAGATTCTAGGGTTTTCAGACAAATTTTCTTCCTAGCATATCAATACAAACTTTTGCTGACTAAACTGTCAACTTCCAAATCGTCACTAACATCAACATAGAAAAAAAAAGGTGAAATACTAAACTGGAAGTAAGATAGCGCTAACTCTGTATCCGCGACTATTTTGGCTCTTTTGCTGAACATTTCATCTACTAGTAAATTATAGTACATTACTAGTGGAGGAAGAGGTAAAACTCGCGGAGAGCTCATTCCAATTAGTACTACCACCATTACTCAGCCAGTTTTCGCTCCCTAAAAACTGTCGTGGCATACTTGCAACATGATCTTGATTGTCTTCCATTTTCATCAATGCCAGCTGAGTCAACATAGGGTTCGCGACTTTTGGCCTAATTTGACTTATGACACCACCACCACCACCATCCGCATCATTACTTGTGTAATGAGCCGGGTGGAAAGGGTAAATCCCAGAGCCACCAGAGCCAGAAGCAGAAGACGAATCCAATCCCCCGTATAAATTATAAGGGAATTGATTCACTAGTTGTTGATGTAACCGCCATTGCTCTAAGTTGCTACCCATTCCGAGCTGAAAATTCATGTTCTCATTGGTCCCCATGACGAGTGGAGCTGGTGATGATGAAGAAATTGTTGAGTAATTCATGGTCACATTATCGTTCGGGGTGAAATGTTGATCAGTCAATTGCCCTAAAGGGGACATAAAACGTAGAGGATGAATTTGAGGGTTCATAAGACCTAATAAACTAGCTGCTGGTGATGGACTTGAAAAAGTACTATTGTTATTGCTCGTGGAACCAGAATTAGTAGCTTGGCTAGAAGTTTGAGATTTGGAAATATTATTATTGTGGCTAGACTTACTACTACAAGTAGTACTTCTTTTGTTCCTGCGACAACCTCCACCCACGGGGACGCTCCTTAGAGCGCCCCCTCTTGTCCAATACCTTCTGCACGTCTTGCAGAAGTGACGAGGCTGGGAGAGGCTGTAGTTGTTGAAGTAGCAAAACTTTGTGTTTGTTGACTCACAACGAGGGCATTTTTGAGTTGAATCTGACATTGGTATGTTTGCTAACCGGGCTCGATCTGCCATTGAGCCCGGTCGAATTGTACCTCCACCACCACCCACATGATGAGGTTGAGGTGGTGGTGGTGGAGTACTACTTGCTAGTGGCTGTGGCGGTGTAGGTTGTGATGGTGCTGATGGAAGCTGAGGATTTGGGATGCTATATCCAACTTGCTGAAAAAATAAGAAGAAAAAAAACACCAAATTATAGAATTAGTTTTTTTTTTATTTTTAAAACAACTATAAATGTCTAGTATATGCTATACAAATTTAAAGAAGTTTGAATACAAATTAAGGTTGAGAGGAATATTTATCTTTTATGAATTCTTCACTTTATTGTTGAAGAAGGCATTGACATTAGAATCATATTATTATTATAGTTAGAAAAAGAAGAAATTAAATCATACCTGTTGCCAGTTGGCTGGATCAAGATAAGCAGAAATTGAGGAAAAAACCATAGTTTCTTGAATGATGTAAATTTCACTTTTGTAAAAGTTTGGAATGGGATATTGTTAGTGGAGAATATCACATCAAAATAGAGAATTAAAGAGAGAAAGCAAGAGAGAATAAAGCTAAAGAGAATTGAGAATATATATAAGGAGCAAGGAGGGTAGAATAAAGTGGCTAAAGGGATTTATATACCATGCAATTGCAACATTTTTATGTAGACATACAATTAGGTATTTGGTTTATTCTTACTTGTCTATTTTTGTTTTGTTTATTTTGCTTTTTAAGAGTTCAAGGAGGATTTTTGCTTGCTTAGTCTTTAAGCTTCTTAATTAGTATTAAACTTCTCTACTTAACACTCATCTTACATTGCTAATTACTCCTCCCTGTCCATTTTACTTGTCCTGTTTCTTTTTACATGCTCTTTAGAAAACAATATTAATTAAAAGAGTAATTTGACTAAATTATTTTTATTTACTCTTTGATCTTAATCTAGTAGTATATACTATTCTCTTTGTCATCATATTAAGGAAAAATGATTTTTTTTTTAAAAATTATATCTTGATTTTTTAAAGGGCAAATTATAGAAATCCCATACTTTATAGGCTTAATTTCAATATAAACCAACTCTTTCTAAAATTACTAAAAATCCCTGGTTTTTGGGGAAACGTCGATACATAAAAATATGCATTGATACAACGCAAAATTTTAGGGTTATTGATGATCTGTGTGTATCAGTTATTAAAAATTAGACTATATCAGTTTTAATATATTGAAAACATTAAAAAACGTATCAATAATTAATTGGTTGTTTAATTTTTTTAGGTATCAGTGAAACTAACTGATAGTTTATAAATGCGTATCATGTATCAGCGAAATAGCGAAATACGGGAATTTTAGTAATTTTTTAAATGGTAGGGACTAATAGTAATTAAGTTTATAAATGTCGTGTATTTATGTAATTTTTAGTTTTTTAAAGTAATAATTATTTTGTATTAACTATTTTTAATAAGCACCACAACTGGAATGGATCGGAGGCAATACATAGTAAGAGTCGTTTGGTTCACATTTATACAATATTTATAATAATAAAGAAAAATATTTATGAATTGATTAACAATGTAGGAATTATTATGCAATGAATTAATAATAATGTGATAATCATTATATTATACGATATTGAATATTAATAATAGGATGCATATAGGGGTTGCCTTATTTACGAGTATTTTTGCCTTTTAGATTCTTATTAGATCATATTTTATCACACATAAAATTATATATAAATTATTTCATACAGTATATTGATACATATATATTAAATGTAATATCTCCAACCAAATACTGTATTAGTTAAATTAAAGTTACTTTTTTAAGCAACCAATCCGCCGTTTTGGATTATATATGCTGAAATATAGTACGTAATTATTTTTGTTTTGTGATTTAACTAAATTGTTGGAGGGAAGGAAGAGTTATTATTTATCGTTGGCCTCTGTATTAAAATCAGTGGGGGACCTTGTGCATAAACTTTATAATCAAATTAATAGTCATTTAGAAAATATTAGTGGCCTCATGAGATATAGTCATGTTGAATGAATATAACAAAAGTAGTGAATTATTAAGATTCTTTATAATTAACTACACATAATTTCTGAGGTTTATACAATAATAAGCACTAATCTAATTAATTACCTACAGCATCATATAATACAATCGAATAGAAATAATTTATTTGCATGTCATTTTAATTGGCTCATACATTTAGGTGGGTTTTTTTTTTTTCACTTGGTGCCCGTTACCATATTGGAGCCCGACTATATATTCTGGATTCGTGCCGTGCGTAGGCCCTATTTGCTAAGAAGCATTTTCTATCAAGAATTTTTCTTTAAACCTATAATTAAGAAAAGGAGCAACCTCATCCATTATACCACGTTATTCATTTAGCTGGTATTAATTATGTGCGTAGTAAAATCAAAGTTTAACTTTACTCTTTTCTTGAATATTATATGTAGCGAGAAAACCAATACAATAAAATAATACATATGATATAATATGTTGGTCCAAGAGAAATGATTAAATTATAAGTGATGAATTAATTTATTTGAGAAAAACAAAAGACAAATTCTCAATTTGTGGGGAACCAAAATGATATGTAGTTTTTTATACGTACCCCCCCCCCCCCCACCCCCAACCAAACAAAACCCAAATCCCAGCATCAAGTGTGAAAATAAAAAGATATGTGGCATATATTATAATTAGTGTAGAGAAATTAAAGAGAAGGATAATCTTTCCTAGGGACTTGGGACCTCAAATTATATTATAAAGTGAATAGAATCAGAAACTTTGTCTAAATAATTAGTATGTACGTACAAAAATAATTAGGACACTAAAGTAATCTGTGTGCGGTAGGGGCAAAAGATTTATTCATTTCGATTCCAAGTTAGTCAAGTTATGAAATCTCTTTTATTATGGTACGCAAATTTCTCTAAGGTTTGAGCATTTTATTCTAGTTAAATTTTCATCACGATTTTTATAATTTCAATCTTGACTTCAAATATGTTTTTTATTTTTATTTCGATCAGATATATAATCGAGAGAGAGAAAGTATATGAGTACTCGGTTAAGAGCACTAGATAGATTGAACGGAATCCCCAGTCCCTCTATCACTCTCTATATATACATACACACACACCTACATTCTTTTTGTCATAATTTATGTGGTACTTTTCGGATTTTCAAATTTAAATTAAAAAAAATTACTATAATTTTTTCATACAATTTTTAAGTATTTCGAACTCTCAATTATCATGACTTATAATATTTTTCATGTAGTTTTCAAATAGATATTTTTATTTTAAAAACTTTAAACATTTTATATATGAATTCATAGGTAAAATTAAACAATTTGACTCTTGAAATTCGAACTGTGCCCCATATAAACTGGGATTTGGGACAAAGGGAATATATTTTGTTCAAATATATAATTCTAACATTGGATACATCTGAGCCTAGGATACCATGTTCGGACTAAACAAACTGAAATACATAAATTCTTTACTATTGATAAACGTTAATTCAGAATTTGAAATTTATAAATTTCTACAATAATAATTGAATTGATAATCAAATACACGCATACTTATAATTATTTAATAAATTTTTAATACATACATCAATTCCAGACAAAATTGTTGAAATTTTGTGAACCGTATAATATTATCGTCCCTAAAATTACTTTCACAAGAAGGAAAAGACGCTTATATCCTTATTTATGATCACCGTCCATTTATTTTATGATGCATTATACCATAACTTTTTATTTTCTACTGCTGTAAATAGGTGTTAGTATGCAGCTTCTAGAATGCGCTTACACACATTAGGAATTAGGATAAGTTTAGGGGAGAGATTTATACTTATTGATATAAATCAATCGTACCAATTGTATTAATGATACAATTATCAATCAGATACACAAATTAATTATATATTTCTCGCCTTTCTTGTTTTTCTTCGGGATCTCACTTGCCTCTTTTCCTCCCTCTTCTATTCTTGTTCACCTCTCTCCTGCTTCTAACATGTATATCTATAAATCATAATTAGAGAAACATTAGCAAATGAGCTTGCTTATGTCTCTAATGTTAGTTGTTTTTTAAATCTTCTTAAAATTAAATGGGGTTTCTTATAGAGTACACAGAGAATAAATTTGTAGTCGAGCTTAGTCTATTACTCACTTGCAATTTGAAGAAATTGAGTTCTTTAGAAGCAGAATTCATATTAAGATAATAACTTCAGAATATTATAATATGAAAAATACTTTTATCTTGCGACTTATTTATTACTTTCTCCGTTCCAAACTAATTAAATTTTTGAGATTTTTTTTAATGTTCAAAATATTTGAATGATTCAAAGTTCAAGGTGAATGTTTGAAACTTTTTTCATATTTGCCTTTTTATTTATTGAAGTTTTATATTTTTTTAGGAGATAAATTACACTACATATTTATGATTTTACAAAGGACAATAGTGAAAAGTATGATGTAAATTTTGTCTTTGAATATTTTTCTTAATATATATATATTACCTCACAAATTCAATTAAAATATGACAGAGGGAGTATTATGAGGGACTTAAATTAAATGATCCAACATAAATTTTGGGCAAAAGTGAAATAGACCCTTGCAAGTTTTTAGATGGACTATTATTCCAATACATGGGGTGGCCACAATTGGGCCACAGAACCAAATAGTCCTACGGGCTTTGACAGAATAGGCCCATTGGACATTCAGACCCAATAGCAAAAAGGAAAAATAATATAACTAGGCAAACATATGATATGTATTTACATTATACAACTATAGTTTGAAAAAAATTATAATTTATAGCTATAGTTAAGGTTTCGTTTCTATTCTCTCTCGCCTCTCTTCCTCTTTCTCACCTCTCTCCTCTCTCTCTGCAATTTCTTGCCAGATATACAGTTACATATGTATATCAACTACATATATACAATTATTTTGATAGATATACATAGTCAATTCGACAGATATACATGTACAATTCGTCTCTCGTCCTCTCTCGCTCGCCTCTTTCCTCCCTCTCCCAATCTCGCTTGCCAGATATAAAAATACCTATATATATATTAGTTACACATACATAATTTTTTGACAGATATACAGATACAATTAGATAAATATACATATACAATTCGACTCTCTTCTCCCTCTCTCGATCTCGCTCACCTCTCTCCTCCCCTCTAGGTCATATAGCCGAGATTATATCGTATAATTATGTAAAATATAGCTATTTGACCATATTAAGTTTCAAACCTAGGTTATTTATGAAATTTTTCCTTGGAAAAAGGCATTGTCCTTTCAGAAGGAAAGTTTACATAGCTGAGTTTAGTTGGAGAAATGTGTCAAGACAGAAAAAATATTGCTGCCTGTTTGATGGTGAATCAAAACAAAAAATATTGAAAAGAATTGGAGGAATATTTTCCCTCAAAAGGCCATGTCAATTTAATAAGGTAGGTGCTAAAAGTTTATATACAAAAATAACATTAGGGTCTTCACAATTTTGATAAAAATCTATTCAAATCAAATTAATTAAATAAATTAATTTTATTTGGACATGGTTTTGTTTGGTTTTACATTTTAAAAAATCTTAAAATTTATTTTGATTTTTATTTTGTTCAAAAATATCAAAGAAATAATCAAATCGGACTGATAAATTATATACACATGGAGCATTTTATAATTATACATACATAATATATTTTTTATGAATAATTTTAAATATCTTATAGTATATGTTATAATTTATTTTATTAAAGCAAAAAAATTTCAAAATGACAGTACTTTTCATGTATATGAGTGTCTATATCAGTTCTTAGTGAGACTAAGAATGTCATTGTCTCTTCCTTGTTTAGTCCAAAGTGGTGAGTTTGAAAGCTTTATTTATAGTAAATTCAGTGATTAAAAGTTCTGTAAATTGAAAGTTCTGTAACACTGGACGTTTTAATTATTTTCTTTTTTAATGAATTGTTGTATTTTTTTTCTTTTAAATAAATCATTTCTTTTAAGTTAAAATCAAACTAATCCAAGTATATCAGATTTTCTTTTTCAATACCAAATCAAGTTAAACCAAATCAGTAGTCAAATTTTGTTCTTTTTCAATTTGACTTAATTTATAATTTAATATAATTTTCGATTTGATTTTGTTCACCCGTATTACACTTTTCTAATAGGCATTCTTTTTCAAAACCAAATTTGTAGTAGGCCTCAATGTATATCTCGTGCGCAGAGTAAGACAAATCAACCAATGACTTACCTTCAAACCCATTTCTCATGCGCGACGTCATACTCCTTTTTACTAGCTCTTTATATGTTTGGTAGAAAATATCGAATTTGTTTGACTAATTTTAATTAAATATGAGATTTGATAAAAAAAATTGAATTTTGTGATTTTAAATAAAAAATACATAGTATGTACCCAAATATTATTTAATTTTGTGGTCATAATATATCATATAGAAAGTTGAAATCAAAGAGTTGTCAAAAAAAATGAAAAGAAAGAGATATTCTTTTAAAAATCAGACTTACAAAAAAAGGAAAGAAAATTAATTTATACTCCCTCAGTTTAAAAAAGAATGACTTAGTTTGACTTGACATAAATTTTTAGAAAATAAAGATGACTTTTTAATCTTGTAGACCTCAATTAAAGTTATGTCAAATGTTCTAAAATGCTCTATAATCTTATGGTCGTAAACATGTCATGTGAAAAGTTGAAATTAAAGTGTTGCTAAAAACAAGATCATTCTTTTTAAACAGACTAAAAAAAAATAGATCAATCTTTTTGAAACAAAGAGAGTACGTATGAGAAGAGAAAATAAGCTGTTCCTAATCAAAGAAGTAAATGAAGAAAACAAAAAAAAGTCTTTGACTTCATATTTCAACCACAATATACCCATAGCAGTATTAACCATGAAATAAACCTCGGGTGCTGAAAATTAGTTAGGATTATATATGATCATGCACAAGTCATAAGGTATCATTAATTTATAGGGAAGAATTAGTAGTAGTTGTTGTTAAAAAGTCATGACAAGTTGAAAACTAAGATGACCACACGTGCTTGTTGCATCATTAAACTCCTAAAATTATCAAGTTCTAACCTACTATCAACAATGATAATATTAATATTTGTACTTACTATATGCTAATTCTATGTACGTATTGACAAAGACACATAAAAATAAAATGCAAAATGTAAGAATTTTTGTGCATTGGATCCTGCACCAAATGCGCTCTACCTGTTTCTTGTTTTCCACGTAGTGCATGTATGGCTATTTGAGGTTAGATTACTTTGAAACTACAATTAAAAAAAATCTTAATATTAAAGAGGATTTTATTTTTGAAATTCAATTATGATATTTTCGATTAAAAATGAAAAAATACTCGTCGTTTATTATAATATATGCTAGTTTTGAGGCTCTATTTTACTTTTTCCTTTTTTTTATTATTGCCAGAGCAAAATTAAAATTTTTACGAAGAAAATTTAAATATAAAGAAGTAAGAATATGAAAAAGTTAAAGAGATTTAACATCTACTATAAAATATATAAAAAATAATTTTATTTATATATATATCAGTGGTCAGGACCGTATGTTGCACGGGTCCAATATATGTTATTTCTGCGATCTAGACAAAATTTAGAGAATTAGTAATTTTAATATATTTTTAATTTTTTTTAATTATTTGAATGTATAATATTTTCAAGTAGTTTTAAAATAATACACATTACTCCTACCCGTGAAAATAATTTATAACAAGTAATATTGTAATTTCATAATTGAAGTAGACGAAGAAATAATTAAATAATAATTAATAAAAATGACATCGTAAAATTAAGTAGACACGTTATTAGATATCGTAAAACGCTATAGTCTGGCACGAGAAAATAATTAACCGATGATATTGAAGCAACTAATCCTATGCATATTGTATGGATATCTGGTCACATGCACATATTGCATAGTATCATAAAGGTATGATGGGTAAAATGTATTTTCACAATTGAGATAGATGAAAAAAAAATTTGAATAATAATTAATAGAAATGACATAGTAAAATTAAGTAGACACTTTAATAGTCACTGCAAAACTAAGCAGACACATTATTGTAATTTCATAGTTGAGGTAACTGAAGAAACAATTATATAATAATTAACAGAAATGACACAACAAAATTACGAAAACACTTTAATAACCATTAAGTAGACACTTTTACCGTTTAAAATTAAGTAGACATGCTAATAATCACCGAAAAATTAAGTTGATACGTTAATTTAATACTCAGCTATCTGATTACAGTTGCCTTGACACAGTAAAATTAAGTAGACACTTTAGTAGGTACCGTAAAATTAGGCAGACATGTTATAATCACCTGCCTACTTGAAGCAATTGATTAAAATTTTTGGTGCTATTGAGATTCAATCTCAAAATATTAAACTTAAAATATCATACCTGAATCACCAAGCTATTGAAGCAGACACAACTTATACGTCTATTATCCAAGAGAATATATAGTATAAATTTTACAAAAGGAGTTCATTGAATGTACCCCTATCTTTGCCCGTGTTGTTGGCTTCTTTCCCCTTTGACCTTCCTCTTCACCTTATTGGCTAAGCATATTGTTTCCTTGTGTCAAATTATTCGTTATGGTATCAAAAAATAATTATTTTAAATTATTTATTATTTTAAAAGTCTGAAGTAAAATTAATTATTTTTTAATTTTTTAGATGAAGAGAAATTATATATGACATAAATGAGAATAAATTAGCTAATCGAAAAATTTTCCTAATTAATATTTTCTTTAAGGACATAAAAAAACATGATAAATAATTTAAAATGGAGGGATTAGTACACAATTACATTTGAAATTCCAATAAGCTTAGAACATGAAAAGAAAATACCCATACCCCTTCCATTTACTCTATTTGTCCAGTATTTTTTTAATTTGTTTTTATTATTTTTACTTATTCGGTATTTCAAAAATAATTTTTTATATTTACTTCTCATATAAAAAATCAAGAAAAGATTTTAAAAAACATATTTTACCCTTAACATTAAATTTTTATTCCTCAAATCATTTTTAAAGTCTAAGCCTTCATATCAATTACTATGAATATTAGGATAGAATACTCATATTAATCATTTTTTCTAAAGAGGCATGCAAAGTCAAAATTGAACAAAACAAGTATCATTTGAAAAAATTTCTAAAATAGGGAGATTTTGATGTTGAGATTTTCGCTAAACAATAACTTAACAAGAAGACTAGAAAATCTTAGTAGTTCAATTGATTGACTGTATATATTTTTAGCGTGTTGATGAGAGTTCAACTCCGCACCTTATAATTCGCTTCCCCATTTCTCATCAATCCCCTACTCCTACTTTAAAAAAATAAGAAAAAAATCTCACAATAAAAAAATAATTCTGTAAGTCTCACAAATATTATGGAATGTATAATCAATATATAATTTCGATATAATCTATGTATAATATATATATACACCTACTAATAATATCTACAAAATTGTTTATGCTAAGAGGGTGAAAATGTGTATAGCCGGCTGTTTGAAAATGTTGAGATAGCACTTTTATTCCTCAACCAATATTACATCTCTTCTCTTTCTTCACTTCCTCAAACCCCATCCTCTTTTGACTTAAAAAAGTTTTGATCTATCTTTACAATTGACATGCTCATAACTCAACTCATGACAAATTAGTCATCAATTAAGTGAGCATATATCCTTTTTTCCATCGTTGACGCTCGTTTAGATCAGGTCGGCTTTTGATCATTATTCTGTCTGGAAAATAGAATAATCATCTTCGATATGTCAAATTCAAACCTTTACCAAGTGAAGGAAGAAGATGAAGAGAAGAAGATTATATCTAGTGAAGACATACAACTCCCCACGTCCAAAAATCCAGATAGCTCCATAGAGGGTATTATTGCACCTGGTCAACATGGTCCCGTTGACCAAAATCAAGATGAAAGTAATTCAGATCATGATGATAAAAAAGAAACATTTCAAGAAGATTTTTCAGATGATCCAGATAAAGGAAGCCCAGTATTTGGAACGATACAGAGAAGATCAACACAGACGTTGTGCGAAGATGATGACACACACAGATCGAGAAATGATGATGATGGATTTACAACTCCAACTTCTTCGGATCACAAAATCCCAATGATGACAACGTGCCCACCTGCACCCAAAAAAAGTACCAAAAGAAAATTTTCAGATGCACCAAACATACATCCAACTCTCCATGTTGACTTTGAAGATTTGGAAGAGAATATCAAGAAATTAAGAAGAAATGATCATCAAGAATGAACTATTACATTTCCTATATATTTAAGGTGAGAAATAAAATTCATCTCTAGTAGAGAAATTAATTACTACCTTTATATTCTTATGGATTTCAATTACATAAAATGGTACTCCACTATATATAAAATAAATTGTAGTAACATGTTATAATTATAGGTATTTATTTACCCTTTTCAGTAGGTTACAAATTAATATTTATATGTAATTAATTAATTACCTTATAAATGATCTGATTGTATAGAAATTTTATATCGATAATAAATAATGAGTACTCCCATATAATTTGATTTCTGTATTTTCCATATTTGAAGACACATGTTATTCCAAAAACTTGTGTTTTTTCCAAGGAAGCATCCTTTATGATCGATTGATTTGGATGATTGTTACTTATTGTATTATGTTGTTAATTTAAAAGTTATATATTGTATTTGTGTTGTTAAGTTAAATATAATTTTTATTTTTATTGTATTTAAGTTATATTGTATCGTATCCTCGGTCCCAAATTTTTGGATTGCTTTGTTCAATAAATGTTGGTTCTTGGATTTTCATAATATATTGTTCAAAATGGGATATATATGTATGTACTTGAAATTGATATCTGAATTAAGATATATATCATCATGAGCGATACAAAAATAGATCGAGTAAAATTTATGGTTATAATGTAAAGATAAAAAAGTTCATTTTATGTAATCAATTTGGTGTTATTATGTCAAAAAAAAACTCATTTTATCTTTGTTTATTAATTATCTAATAACTTAATTTTATTCGTTAGTTTACTTTTTCTATAATAGCTTTACCGTGTATTCTATTTTTCTTGTATAATTATCCTTATATTACTGATCCATGACATTTTGTAAAGACGAAAAATAATACAATATGTCTAAACAGTTTACTCATAAAAAATAATATAATGTAATATAATACAATACAATATAATATATTATGAAATGATAAGTAACAATCATAGTAAATAAATACTCGCTAGTTTGTACGAAATTTATAGATTTCTCGATTTCTCCTTACGGAGGTGAATTTAATTTGCATTAATTACGATTTAAGGACTACAAGAAAATGCTCAATTTATGGGGATAATTTTGTCAATTTATAGCAATTTAGGGACTTCACAGATTTAAGATTATTTTAATCGTCTTATTATGGTGGAAAATTTTGTATTTTCTAATAGAAGACAAGTTAATAAGCTAATTAGCACCCTTTATAAATGAACCCGACCCAATAAGATTTTCTAACAAAATATGTGAGAAATTCAACCCTAGTAATGAAAGAAGAAGAAGAAGAAAAACCCTAGTATTGTTTTAGATGAGTGCTTGGGAAGCTTTCTAGCTAGGTCATATTATATATATGGTGCTTTAATTTCAACAATATTATATTAATATATTAATATTTCTAAATACCATTCAATTCACAACACGCTTTGGAAATGTGGTTGGATTTTTTGGAACTTTAGGTAGACAACAAATTTAACAATTTTATTAATAATGTAAGATTTTTCTACAACATATTTTATCATGAAAATGATATGGATACTGATAAGAATGATTGTAGCTGGCAATCATGTAGCCCTAGTGTACTGGTTTTAGCATAGCTAGCATTTATGGCATTGGTTTTTTTTGTTCGGTGTTTGATATCTGTTTTGAGCCTCGATTAATATGGATTCACATTACATTATAAGCAAATCCACTGAAACTAGGGAAATGCTCCTTATATCGAATTTTGTCTATTTGATAGCTCGAATTTCAGACCTTTCACAATTTTTGGTGGTTCGTTGTTAATCAAGATGCATCGTTGTTATAATTACAAATTCGATAAAATCCAATAACTTTAACTCAAACTTTATATTTATGTTTAATTTTTTTATATATATAAATTGTCTATCTAGAACTCAATAAATAAGAAAATTTTTGTATCCGCCTTTGATGAATGGCAATGATTTTTCCATGCCAACGACATTAAAAAAGAAATTATGGATAACGCTTAGCTTGAAAATTACATGCATATATAAACAACAAGGATAACTAATTAAGTTGGTGTAGTAAGTGATATTCCATAAAGAAAACTAAAAATCATTTTTTCTGTCAACGCGTTCTTAGTCGAATTTGTCGCACTGAAATTACACTAATGCAATTTAAATCTATAATATTGCCCCCCCACCCCCACCCCCCCACCCCCAAAAAAAGGTCTTGATTACTCAAGTACAAAACATGGTATATTTCTAATATACATAAGAGGCTAAGGAGCAGCTGAAGTAGATAACTGTTGGACGACTTGTCTGCTTCAGCTGTTTGCTTAAGTAGACAACTGTTCATTGACGTATTTGCTTAAATAGACAATTGTCCATTGACGTACCTGTTTCAGCTGCTTGATTTTAAAAAAATTTAAAAATAAATAAAAAATTAAATTGGTTATTGAAATTAATCTATCGACGTCACATAAAGGGAGATAGAAGAAATAACATGTATTATTTAATTAGGAAACAACGTAAAGATTACCATGAATCTAGATGAGTATAAAAAATACTATAAATCATGACATATGACAACTTCAAATTTTTTAAAAACAAATAGAAAATTTAATTGAATATTGAAATTAATCTATTGACGTCACATAACAGGGGACAAAAGAAATAACATGTATTATTTAATTAGGAAACTACGTAAAAATTACCATAAATCTAGATAATTAGCAATAGTAATATATCTATATATGAAAATTAAATAAAAAACACTATACATCACAATAATTAACAACTTAAAATATTTAAAGACATACAAAAAGTTCAATTAATACTCAAATCAGTGTTGCATAAATAAGAATAGATTGATAACATATATTATGTAAAAATGGTGTAAACGTAATATAGATCATAATAATTAAAAAACATTAACTTTTAAAATTTTATCAGTGCCACATAAATTGAGACAAGAGGAATAACATATTTTATTTAAAAATTATGTAGAAAAAGCACTATAATTCATAATAATTAATAATTTAAAATATCTAAAAATCATATTAAAATTTAATTGATTTTTTAAATTCTATCCATATCATATAAATTAAAATATAAAAATAACAGATATTGGACTCGCGCTGACACGGACGTCGATGTCTAAGTATATGTATACAAGTGGCTACTAGAGCAAATGAGAGAAAATCATTCCTGATTGAATGATTCTTTTGACATGGTTGTGTAATAAGGAAACGTAGGTGATACGATTTGAGTGTTTAGTTTGTCATTTTACAGTGTCAAACAATACCAATCAAAAGCGTACGTAGCAAGTCAATCAAAAGCCTACATGCCAAGATCAATCATAAAAATGAAACTTCATTTACAATATAAATAAATAAATTTTAATTTTATTTGAATTTTTAAAGTTAAAATTCTATTTTTAAATTGACATTAACGTGCCCTTTAATTTAGACACAATTCATATCTATGTCCTCCAACCTTGAATGTGCATATATAAATAGACACTTTGGGTGTGCACAATTAAACTATCATAAAGTTGAACAAGTAGATGCATATGTTATACATGACAAATCTTACTTAATTTGCCATCTCACGTGAACGTATGCAACTAACTGTTCAACTTTATGATAGTTTAAATCAAGGGTGGACCTACCCTTTTGTTAAGGGATTCATCCTAATTTTCTTTGACGAAAAATTATATTATTTATACATGGTTAAAATGATTTTTTATATGTATATAGTAGATGTCGAACTCCTTTCGACTAGTTCGTATGTCTACTTTGTTAGATTTAAACCCCTCTTAGTGACAATTCTGACTCTGTCAATACTGATTTAAATATCTATTTATGCACATTAAAAGTCGAATCACATATATGTCAATTCAAACTAAGTGAAATAAATTCGTTTATATTATATATTAGGCCTTTTGAACATTATCTATAAATCAATCAAGTTAGAAAAAATGAGTTGAAATTAAAAAGTAAAATATTCATATTCAGAAAATTTGTAACGTTCTATTAATTATAATAGTTATATAATTATATATGAAAAATATAAGATGCGTTAAATTCACGAATTGAGTTGAATTTTGACAAATCAAATTCAAATTAGATTGAGTTAATAAATGAATGAGATATTTATTGGTAAAAAACTACTCGGGTGAAATGCAAGTCATATCTCAATCTCTTCAATTTTTATATTTTTTAATTACTTTTGTTTGTTCTTTTATAAAATTTTTAGTACTTGAAAAATATTTTTTGATGGTAAGGATTGTGATGTACTCCTCAACTTTGTCATTTGGATCTAATATATCTCTTATTTACAAAAGGAACTCACATATATTCAACCGTTACAAAATTGTTCACATATACGCATACCATTACAAAGGTTACTCACATATACCTTTTTATCTACAGAATTAAAAAAAATAGTTTTGAATTTACTCCTTTTTTTTTAAAATTCATGTAAGGGTATGTATGACCTTTTCATACATTTTTTTGGACTTTTTTTTTATTATCATTATTTGAGCTTCTTATTTTTTTCTTTCATTTTTTAGTGTAGAATATGTGAAATAAAATAAAGTGTGAATGAAAATAGAGAAAAAAAGGAAAAAAGTTAAAACAACTTTTTTACGGATATGTGTATTTTATTTTTTTATATTTGTAAAAGAAAAATGGGGCATATATGACAAATTTTACAAGAAAGTTAGTGAAAAATAAATTTGATCATCAAAATAATGAATTCAAATTAACCGTTAAATAAAAAAAGTCAAAAAAATGTGCTATAAGGATCAAATAAACCCTTACATGAATGTTTTTTAAATAATTTTTCAGCTCTGCTAGAAAAAAGGGTATATATGAATCATTTATATAATAATAAAATTATATATGAGCCAATTTTATAACGAATGAGATATTAGCTCTAAAGGACAAAATTAAAGAATACATCAAATCCCTTTCCTTTTTTTAATCATGACTATAATATATCAAACAACAACAGATCTTTTTAAAAACATTTTACAAGATTTCTTATGAATGAATTTATATATCAATCAATTCTTTTAACAAATTGAGCTAATAAGTAAATAAATAAATAAATTATCTATTCAAACTTTAACGGATTGTATTTATTTTTGCAACCGCCAGTAAATATATAATACTTTTTGGGTGCCTTTAACAAACGATTCAACTATTTTACCCTAGAGCCGACTTGGTGTGATAAAATTTATCATAAGTGATCCTAAAAGAAAAGGAAAAAAATGCATATTTCTTCTGTCTCAATTTATATGATATTTATCGTTTCTCCATAGTCAATTTAAATAGTCTGTAAAGATAAATTAGATTATATCAACTCAATATTTTAAAATTAAAAATTTATAATATTTAAGAACTACATGAAAAATATTATAAGTTAGTACAATTTATCTCATGTTAATATGATTATAAAATTATAATTTAAAATACTGATCAAATTTTACATAATTTGAATGTTGAAAAAAAAAATTGTCAAATAAAATTGAGATGAAGGGATTATAATTTAATGGACTGAAATTTAAATAATTTATATTGTAGAAATAATTGGAAAATCAATGGATTGATAATTTATACACACTTGTATATGGCCATTTCTATGTTTTTTTTTTTCAACTCTTTAACGTATAAGGTAATGCTTCATCATCAGATTCGTATTTGTTGTTTCCATTCTTCTTTTCTTTCATTTTCCTCCTTTTTCTAATAAAGCACTATCCATTTTCTCTTTTTCTTTAACTTACTCATAATTCCACCACCAAATAAAAAGGTGAGAAAATGAACAATCATATATGTTCAATTTATTTTATTATTACTATTGTTCTTGAGCTCAAATTCTCCATGACATGTTCGTTTTCGATTTTCGAAAGTCAAATAATTTTATTTTATATGTCTGACGTCAGCATTGTATCTGAAAGTTCTGGTGAGAGAATGATGGTCTTTGAGTCAATAAGACAGATAAAAGGATTAAACAAAGGATTAAGGATATAGTTTTTTTTTTTTTTTTTTGTAATTTAGAAATGGTGGAGGGGATGGAATTGACATATCAGAGACTATATAATAGTAAAGAGTCAATGGTGGTTGAGTTCAACACATAAATTTGGGAAGATTGAAGGGGGAGAAACAGGAAAGGAAAAAGAGATTTTGTTGATAAAACTTTAACTACTTTTATTTAATTCGATAATCGAGAAGGTTTACAATTGTCACAAAAGAGGGCTTTTAGTTTTTCTATCAACAAGAAAATAATTTACATTACAATAAGCTAAACCACAATTAATATCAAAAGAAACAATTTAAGCCACAACATACATCCTCAGAACTCAGATTTCTCTTGCCTCAGTAATTACTTAACAAATTAGAGACAGGAGCAGACACAATCTCAAAAATTGTAAACATTGAACATAAAGGAATCAATTTTTCGATCCAAATTTGGTGTGAATTGTTAGCCAGATGCTCCCCCGGCAAATGAGAAAGATCTTCGGACCATCTCTTAATAGCGGATTCTAGCTCTACAGGGGGTGAGTCTCAAGAAGATAGCACCCTGACAAGGCACATAGGTGGTTCTCAAGTAAACCCTAATATTCAAGCATGTGACTTGCCACGCGTGAATGCCTCCACAATCAAAAGGCCATCAATTTCTAATCCTTTGGGCCCAGACTTTCTATCCCAACAACTCATGGAGGAAAACACACATTTAACCCAACTTTTAAAGCCCATACTTGATCCATTTTTAGATGAAGTAATCGCTATCTCTCAATTTACTGTCTCTCCGAACACTACGAAGCAGGCAGTAACTTACTCCACTGCTCCATCCATAGTGAAGGGAAGCACATCTCAAGTAACACAAAAAATAATAATAAAGAAGGCTGCGAATTCAACTTCGACAGAGACGAAAAATTAAAAGAGTCCCTCCTCTTGAACCACAATATCCGGACAACATGCAACTCTCAGTACTGAGAGAAAAACCTATTGAAGATCATGTCCCTATCAACATCCAATCTGAAGAACATGAGTAGGACTCAGATTTGGACATCCCAATCTAGATACACTAAATCATTATCAAAATCGGCAAGCAATTTGAAATTGATTTTTAGGACTTTGAAGAGGAGGTTAAGCAATTGCTCATGAAGATTGACCAAAAGAAGATAGCTAACAAGAGAAAGGTCAGTACGATGTTGGAACTCACGCCAAAAATAAAAAGTGCTAAGAAGCTGACAAGTCTAAAGTTTGGCCATAACTTCAAATGTTATGGTACGAGGGGGGGGTTATATTAATATTGATCAATGAAATTCAACTTAATCTCATGGAATGTCAGAGAATTGAATGATGAAAGGAAATGGAGAATAATCAAGAGTTGCATCAACACTTGGAAAGCAGACATTTGCTTCTAGAAAGCCAAAATTGAAGGAGATATTAGTAGTTTAGTTAAAGATCTTTGGGCCAACAAATGGGTCGATCACACCCAACTAGAAGTCAGTGGTACCAGGGGAAGAATTATTCTAATGTGGGATAAACAAACTTGGGATGGAGAGTTTAGCAGTGTGGAATCTCACTCCATCACATGTAAATTCACTGGCAAGACATAGGATCTCACTTGGCACTTAATAGGAGTGTATGCACCAAATGATAAAAATACTAGAGAAAAAGTCTGGGGGAAATTGGCACTGCTAGAGGTCTATTTTCAGGTCCTTGGACATTATGTGGAAATTTCTACACAGTCAAATTCCCATGAGGAAAGAAGAATAACAATAGAACTAACAAATCAATGACTGACTTCTCTGATTTCATTCAAGACATGAATTTGCAAGACTTGCAACTGACAGATGAGAAATTTACTTGCATAAAATGTAACAGACATGACATTGCTGCAAGGTTGGATAGATTTTTTATCTCTGATAAATGGTATGAAAGATTCAGGAAGATCAAACAATCAATTCTTGAAAGAGTCATGACCTCTGACCACTCACTTTTCTCACTATAGTGTAGTAATTGGGAGCCATCCAAATCATATTTCAAATTCGAAAATTGATGGTTGCAAATTGAAGGGTTCAACGAGTCAAGAAATGATGGGTTTCTTTCAACTGCATTGGCAGACCTGACTACATTTTGGCTTACAAACTGAAAGCCTTGAAACCCGAACTCAGAGGCTGAAGTAAAACTTTAGAAGGAAATTTGGAGATGCAGAAGTTTGACACTCTTAGTCAATTATCCAAACTTGATGAGATCAAGGATTTCAGGAGTTTAACAGAGGAGGAAATAAGAAACAAAATTTCCTCAACTGTGGACTTTGAAGAGATTGCAAAGAAGGAGATGGCATGGAGATTGGTAGTTAATTATTACATTTTCATATGTTATGCTTAATGATTTATGTATCTAATTATGTTGGAATTTGACTTAGCCGTAAGAAGATTTTGAGGTGGAGGCTTGGTAAGGAAGTCTCTAGTAGCAATCCTAGTCCCATAACTACATGTCATCGTAAGTTGTGTTAATTGACTTAGCTAGTGCATCCACATATAGCGTATGTTATGACCTTTTCTACATGGCAAAGTCTACCTTGAAAAATAGTCTTTCATTCTCCCATGTAGAGGTAGTATCGCGATTTCATTTTATAGCTCGCATGGTCTTAGTGTCGGTTATAATTGATATTCCACAAATGAGTAAGTTTTATGATCTATCTTCTTTCAAAGGTTCCTATTAAGACTCTTGAGATGCATTCACCACATTTACATATTAACTATCATGCTTCAAAAGAAATTTTATCATGTTTTATTTGACTAAGTCACTACATACTATAATTTATAATTTCCTTTGCATAACTCACATATTCAGTGCAATTCATGTACTGGTGCATACTTATACCTATATTGTCTTATTATGTAATGAGCTAGGGACTGTCCTAACCACATCAATGTAGTAGAAGCTTTTGGATATCTGTTAGATGTTGAGTCTATGTTGTCGATTCAGATTTTATCTTCATATTTTATGTCGTGAGTTGTTAGACTATTTTGTTATGCTTCTACATTATGATTACTTTTGATTCAGTGTGCTTATATATGTCATGTGGTTCGCTTGGGGTCCTTTGAGATTTTGAGTACCATGTTACAATTAGGGTGTGACGACCCCTCTAGAGGGCCTCTACATACTCAGGTATTGTCTATGCGTTGGCCTGTCAGTTCTCCCTTTCACCCTCTTATTGGCTGCAGCCTCAAGGGGGATCGAACCCGTAACCAAGCGCTCC
>JBCEWC010007409.1:0-21471 GCA_038996855.1 Solanum aculeatissimum | reverse complement strand
GTAGTAATAGCCCAAGTCTTCATAAGTTCTGCCTTGATGTTCAATTTAGCTTAACTAATTCCATTCGGCAATGAGTATCCAACAAAACAAACATACAACAGAATGATTTTCTGAGGACTGAGAAAATAATGGCTAATGAAATTGGTACTTGGATCCAATTTGCATTAAATAAGAATTTGAAGGTCCTTGACTTGTCATTCTTTGTGCATGGTATATTTGAGCCACATGCTTATTGTGATTTGCCTAATTGTGTTCTAAGGTCCTCATTTGGTTGAACTCCGGTTGACATTATGTAAGATAATTACAAAACAAAAGAGTGAGTTAAAAGTCTCTTAACAACATTTTCTCTCTTGATAACGTTATGCTAATGGGTCATCGATGGATTATATTCTATATGGTTTCCAAACATATCTAATGATAGGAGAGTTGGACAGGAGACATGTATCTTTGGTTGAAACTATCTAATGGCAAGTTTCAATGTCTTTAAATTCAAATTGAGCAGAACCAATCATTTATGTCCATAGCAAAGCCACAACATCAATTACTCAAGCATTGGGCAGCCAGACAGAATATGATCCATTGATTGATCCATTAGCATAACGTTATTAAGATACAATGTTTTTAGAAACTTCAGTTCACTCTTCTTTTTTGTATTTATCTTACACTATGTCAATTGGAGTTCTACCAAATGAGGATAGCTTAGAACGCAATTAGGCAGATCATAATAAGCCTCTGGATGATATGTGTCATGCTCAGAGAAAGACAAGTCAAGGATGTTCAAATTCTTATTTAATGCGAATTGGATCCAGGTACCAATTTCATTAGCCATCCTTTTCTAACTCCTCAGGAAATCACAGGGTCATATATCTGTTGTGCTAGATGTTCTTTGCCAAAATGAGTACTCTAATCTTAAATGAAACTTAAGGGAGAACTTATGAATAGTTGGGCTCTTACTACGAAGAAGCATGCGATAAGCAAAATTCATGAACTTTTCGTAGTCAGGACGACTAGCTTCCCAATAACAGCGATTGTAGTATTCTGGAATCATGTATTGATCAAAATTGAATGTGTGGATGAATGGCCAAAGCTTATAAAATCTTCGACTTGCATTGCATAATCCTTTAATGGCAATAAGGAGAAAATATGATGAGGATGACATCTGGTAGTCCATTCAAGCGGTCTTCGTTAAAAATACAACTTCTTTGTTTTGCAGACTTATTCATTTATGTAAAACATCATAACATATTTTAGGTGCGAGAAATTGAAAACTATGAGCTGAAAAAAATCTGTAGCTTTAAATTGGGATATTTGGAAACAATAAGTTTTCCCAGAGAGGGACATACATATGTTATTCCTACTAACCAAGAGAAAGGGAACCAAGCCGTTCATCCATCAAGTTAATCAGATTGAGGAATCTTAAATGTTTTTCTTTTCCGTTCATTTTCTTCTTCAGCTTTTTGCAGAATAATTTGGATGCTCTGTGGAGTCAACTCTTCCCAACAGCCTTCTATCTCTTCTTTCATCAGATTTAATCATAATATACTCTATCCCTATTTCGTTATAGCTCTTTCTTGAGTGTTTTATGTTGAATTTTTTCAGTATTGTTTCAGGTCTATTTTCTTTTCCTTCTATTCTTGGTTTTCGTTGTTTTTATTTTTATAATAAGATGGGTTGTTGTCTTCAATTTAGTTATAGTTGCATGTATGTAGTTTTTATTTTTTAACATTCCTTCCATAACTTTTAGTTGCAGGAGAAGTAAAATTTATTTGTATCCTTCATTTAATTTGATTTGCAGGGATATGTTACTCATGCCTGTGATATTCACTGCAAATTGAATTTTTTGGGCGGTTTAGAAATGGTCATCCTATGCTAAAGTTTTAATTTCGGGCAAGGTAACAATTGACGATTCTTGTTGATCATTCGTATTCTCTTATGTTTTTTTTATACAGTGATCTCATATCTACGGTTTAGTTTCTTTACCCATATTACTAAATCTTATAACTACAGTATATGCAACTTGGAAATATGAAATTCTGATTTCAATATGACATAGTTGGAGAAGAGTATCAATACAGAAAATTAATTTGGGGTTTAGTTTTGTATACTAAAATGTAAAAAATTGTTTACTATCATTACAATTTAATCGATTATATATAGCATGGTTATTGTCTTTTCTCCAGACTGTCATACAAGAAATTACATATCATTGTGAGTCATCTAATTTGACAGTGGAAATTGAAATTATTTTCACCTCAATAATGATTTTCTATCTAAATGTGTTTATACATTACACTGTTGGATAGATTTGAATTTAGGGGAATAGTATGATAATAGTTTTTTCCCCTTCACCACTAAGCTCTAGTAAACTTAGACCCACCCCACCCCACCCCTCCCACACAGAGAACGGTCTTGTATTTTGCATATGTTCGTTAAGAGATGTCTCAAATTTAATCAACCACAACCTACAATCATGTCACTAAGTTTGACGGTGTCGTGTACTGGTAGAATATTAGTTCATCTATTGTTGGTTAGAGATGCAACCATTTTTCTGAAGCTGCAACCTCTTCATGCTAGGGTATTGCTTCTTTGCTCGATTAACTACTGATCTTATTAAATGGAATAATTGATTTTCCTCTTTTAGATGAGGCCCTATTTTACTCAAGCTACTTACCAAAACCGCAAGTGCCATTGCTATTTCGAGTAGCCAAGATGATTATTTTTTTTTGACGAAGGTAAGATGATTATTTCATGGCCTTCTTTTACAGTTTGCTTTTAGTTTGTATCCCGCTATGGGTACATAGGCTTCCTTCTTCAGATATAGAGAAGAAAAGACAATTCTCTTTCTCCTTAAAGAGAAGACTCTCCAATTGAACGTTCATTGACAAATTTTACTTTACTAACAACAATAATTTAGTTAGTTTTAATAAAGGTTGTGAGCCTTGTACATGTTAACATATTTGCATTGATCAATCTGTATCAAACGTCGGAAAAAGTTGATACCAGAAAAAAGATAGTGTAATCAAGAAAAGTCGTCAATTTTCACATAGAACCAGATGAGTAAGAGTACTCAAGGACTTTTAATATCTTACAGAATAAAGGATTAAGAAACTCACTTACTTCTAAATCTCTGTAAAGATCACCAAGTTCTTCTCAAACGAGTAATTTGACATCAATAACTCACCATTGTATTAATCATTGTTGTCTATAGAACAATTGATTAATAGCAGATGATGCATGACAACATTCTCTTTCTTGTTTTCAAAAAAACTCTATTACAGAAGATTCCTGTATATAACAATAATACATAAGCTATGTAATTCACAGCAAAATTGAAAGCGGAGGAATGCAAATATGAAGACCAGATTCACTACATATATATTGCAATGGCCCTTGGACATTATGAATATTTTTGGATGTAGTCGAGAGCACACCAAAATAGTGGTGGTCATACGATATTATGCTAATCCTCTATTATAATACTTAATTAGTCAGTAAACTTAAAACTTTTGATCTGGACAATCTGACACATTGATCAAAGAGTGGCCACTTTACTCTGTTCCTATGGATATTACAAATATTACTATTTTGTTGATGGAAGCCTACATTGAAAGGTAATAGTTTCGTAACTAATAATGTATGTATTTGAAGGGTTTAATATCTTTTTAGGTTTTTTTTTTGTGGCCAATACAATTGTGAAATGTTGCACCAAATAAGCCCTGTTTAGATGCAAATGTAAGGTTAGCTGTGATCTGAAATTTCTTGCAAATATAAGAAAATCAGTAACATATATATGGAAAGAATGTAATTGCAAATGGCAAGGTACTGTTTGTACTCGTGGAGCAAATAATAGGCCATATATAGGTTAGTAATAAGATATTTGTGGCAAAAATTAGATTAGCAGTAACATATATATGATAATACTGTAATTATAAATGGAAGGGAACTGTCTGTAGTCCGTCAACCAGATTGATAATAGGTCGAGTGTTTATTGCCTCCAGGGATAGTCCGTAACATGCGGAGTTTAAGATGTTGGCGTGTGAACAGGGTAGTGAGCAGATGGAAAACTGGAGTTAGATTAAGCATTAGGTAGTAATAAGGTGAAACTTACAACTCGTAAATGGGCCGAGTAATTTCTTTGAAGTGTAAACCAAACTGTAAATGTAATTCATGGATTAGTGGAAGTTGATTCTGCGGATGATTTGCTTGTACAGGGAAAAAGATTAAACTGGTGAGGGAGAATATTAGAGTTATGAAGACATGCAGTGCCTTTGAATAATAACGGGTAATGGTGCATACCTGTTGCCAAGTGCAGATGTTGGGTGTTTGAGGGAAACAACTTCTGCATTTGCTTGTTATAAAGAGTGAAAAGCAAGGTTGCATCCATTTGTGAATACTTGAGGGTTGGTGTCTGTTTAAAGTGTTGCGATGCTTGTGAAGGAGGAAAAGGCTTTCTTGTTTAGGAGTGCGGTGCAATGCTGTAGGGTTTGATAAGTGTCAGCACATTAAAATTTGATAAAAGGGTAAAATAGTAATTTGACATTCACAATTTGGAGTTTATGTTTTTAAAGTAATATAGATTAGCTATCTTAGATATAGCAATTGTGATATTATCTATATATGTTCAGCTTCCGCAACAACTATTTCATGGCTATAATAAGAAATCTACTCAACTTTTTAAAAAATGCCAATATGTGAAAATGAATTTTCAAATATTACTAAACTAACTACTAAGAAGGGAAGAGGATACAGTGACAAACTATTATTCCAGAAAAGATATCGGATTAATTAGTGATCTTTGAACCCAAATTACTAATAAGTCATTTATGATTTTACATATAGTCATTTTCTAAAACGGGATCTTAGAGTGTTTTTTGATTTGTTTTATGTACTGTCATTTAAAATTCTACCATAAACTCATGATTGTTGTCTTAAGTTGAAACGTTGGACAATAATAGACTTTGTAACTTGAAATATAAGTAGGAAAATAAATGGTATCAACAACGTTATCTTTGGGAAAGGCCTAAGAGCAAGCTTGACGAGTGTGTATGAATGGTATAGATGACTTGGCATAGTATTTCCTTCTAATATTGTGTTAGTAACAGAAACTATTTCAGTCAATTTTCACCGTAGCACCTGCCCTCATCATCTGCGTGTCCTTGGAAAATGTATAGAAGGAATCCTACACTAGAAAATTTTTGTCTGATTTGCTATGATATTGTGGGTTTTTTGATAGTACATTTTAATATTACAAATTGTTGACCTGATTCAGAAACACGTTCTTTGTCAAATCTAGATCAGGATAATCAAGTTGACAACATCTTAGCATTTTTTCAAGGTTCCAAATCGAGAGTTCTTGTGACAGAAGTTTCTTCTTCCATTTCTCGACAAGGTTAGTAATGATAACTTTGTTATTTTTATTTAAATTAGAATAATAAATTATTTCAGCCAATACTCTCCGTAAAATACGCAATTTGAAAGACTTCTGTTTTATCATATTCTATTGATCATTTTTAGTTAAGTTGTCATTAAATAATACATACTTTCGTAACCCACTCTCATTTGAATCTTAAACCTTTTCATAAGACATTTTACAAGGAAGATGGATGTATTGGGGAAAAATACTATGGTATGTATAGTATTATGCAAGAGCAAACAAAATAGTAATTTTTTTGTCACATTGCAAAATACTAAATGCTCATCTAATCTAACTTGATTTACCTGCATAACTACCATAACACGATAGCATGAAAGACACTGGCTGAATACTGTAGATCATAACACGATAATATATAAATACTTTTAAATTTAGTGCTGCTCAATCATAACAACAAAATGTTTGACACAAACTCTCTCTTGTTAAAGATAAGATTTTATGTATATTCTATCCTCCCCGGATTCTACTTTTGTGGAAAATAACCATATTCTTGTAGTTGTTTCAATTGGTAGCAAGAGACCAGTAAATAGAGTTACATGGATATAATTTATATTTGAGAAGAAATAACTCGAGTTTAGTTTGGTCCTCACAGAAAGTGATTTCTATTACTGGTCCTGTGAAAAGTTGGTGTGTGAAACTTTTGGAGTTCAATATTGAAGGGAAGATATTCTGGAGAATTTTACAAGTTGATGCCTCATGCTTAGATATTGCACATGACTGATGGGCACACACACTTAGAAAGTTACTTTTGTATTGATTCATATGGATGTCAAACACATGCTATGCGCTTTGAATAGCTATTCTGGAAGACTTTTTGATTTTTATGTAATCTGAAGCAGGTTAAGAAGGTGTCTTGCCTGCATTTTCTCAAGCACTATTTTGCTATATGTCGTTCTCCGGGTGCTTCAAATCAGGTGGCTGTGCAGTTTTGGATGCATACGCGGATAAGTAAACTATGGTAAACTCTAAGTATGTGTAAATTGTTCAACCTTGAATACAACCATTATTGCTAAATGATGCAAGTGAATCTTGTTGTAGTCGATCCTGATGCATCTATTAGTTCTGCAACACGTATTTGATTCGATGAAATAAGATGTTAGTTTTTTTTCATTGAAAGATCAAAAGTACAAATGCACAAACATATCTTAGAATTTTCATGTTGGGCCCCTGCCAGCATGGGCAAGCACAATCTAGTTTAGTAAAATAAAAGTGAAAATACGCTAAAACAGTACTAATCATAGTATTTAAAACAACAGAAGGATGCCACCTAAAGAAGTTTCAATGGAAAAACAGATGTATATGATCTACACATCCAAGGCATTGACCTAAAAGACAAACAAACAGATCATAAACCAAACAATGACAAAGGCTTGCGAAACTAAGTAGAACCTTCTGTTTTTGGTTGAATAATCAATTCTCATTATCTTTCGCAAGTAAAGTAGGCTAACATATAGGTCGTCAGTAATAGTGTCAAAGAAGGAGTTGGTTGAAAAGAAAGCAAATATTTCCATATTTCTTAAACAAAATTATACATAAATAGATCAACTTGACAAGCAACCTTCCTCTTGAAAATCTTAACAAGTCTCTAGTATCTAAACCTAAAAAATATCAACAGAACTCATGGACCACTATGTAATGGCAAAAGAAAGATCCAATACAAGATGAATCAAAGAAAGATTCTCATTTTCAGCTTCAACATTTGAAACACAAAGCAAACACTCCCTAGTAAAGATGAAACAGCATAAACAGATTAATGATTCTAGCCATAAATTTAACTATTCTAAAAGAGAGAGAATGAATAGCTTATATAACATTTTTTGTAAACCTTCTTCGGGGTTGATTTTTTAGTCTAAGATCGAAATCAAGCCCTAATTTAGCGCAAATTGGCCCATTCAACACCGAAATCGTATGAATTTTGCTTCTTAAAGTTACAGAGTTTTTGAAACTTTTAACTATTTAAAGGAAAGAGAATGAATAGCATAACATTTTTTGTATACCTTCTTCGGGATAGATTTTCTAGTCGAAGATTGAAAATTAAGCTACCTTTCCATGAACTTTCTTCTCGACCTTTGGTTTTAACACCGATGTATCCTGTGTGTATTATAGCATGGCGATATATTTATACAAAACTTCTACCTCTCTTTTAACATAAGTTACAGATTTGCCTATTCAAAACAGAAACAGTATGAGTTTTGATTCTTAAAGTTACGGAGTTGTACAAAGTTTCTACTTATCTAAATGGAAAGAGAATGAATAACATAATTTTTTTATATTCCTTCTTTGGGATCGCTTTTCTAGTCTAAGATCGAAAATCAAGCCCTCTTTTAGCACACATTACAAATTTGTCTATTCAGCATATAAATAGTATGAATTGTGCTTCTTAAAGTTACAGAGCTATATGAAGCTTTTATACAGAATAAAAGGCCTTTTCAGCGATCATATTCTCTTTACGATGTGTCATCTAAATCTCGCTCACTTACTACCCTTTTGCCCCCTAATCCTCGACTTACAAACTTTTCTATCTAGGGTCATATTCTCTTTATGATGTGTTGTCTAAACCACCTCATCTTGTCTACCAGAGAGGTCACTCCCACCTTGTCCTTTATAACTTCATTCATGTTCCTATCTATCCTGATATGCCTACACATATACATTCTCGATAGGCATCATTCTGCCTCACACAATAGTATAGGTCTAATGATCACTCTGTAGAACATATGGTGACACATTCTTTATCACACATCAACTCCAATACAATGAGCAACAACATCATCATTCTCTCCCATTAATCACAGGATTGCTTGAACTTTTGAACTAAACAACCCTTATTCCAAATTAGTTAGAGCCAAATCTTCTATATAGGTTTTCGCTAATTTCAGGTATGCTTCACGAAGTTTACCCTCTTATATATTAAAAATAAAACGGAAAAGGGCATATGTTTTATACTCCTTTATTCATTTTTACTTGTCACTGTTTCACATTTTGGCGTCAACTTGACTAGACTTCAAAGTTAAATTGAAGTAGCTAAATTTAATATTTGAAATCTAAAATTTAGATGGTTGAAAACTATACGAAAAATGTTATAAGTTGCAATCCTTCTCATATTAATATGATTAAAAAGTACGTCTTAAAATGTTGGTCAAAGTTCATAGTAAAAGTGAACATAAAAGTAAAGTTAAAATCAATTTCTAGAGGTCATTATTTCGTGATTTTTATTTTTTGAAAAAATTAACTTATGTAAGTGAATTTGTATTTTCTTGGATTTTGGTGCTAAAAGACAATCTGTGGAGGTCAATTTTGTTAGACAATATCTTTTGTGAAATCTATCTTCGGATGTATTACATCTTTTCCTAGTTTTGGCACTAAAAAAAATAAAAAATCTACTGCAGAGGTTGGTTTTATTAAAAAGTAATTTTTAGAAATATTTTTTCGTGAAATCTACCTCTAAAGATCGGTTTGCATTTTATCAATTGGCGAATTTACTTTGGAGATTGATTTTATTAAAAAATAATATAATTTTTTGTTTATGTTAGATCGACTTCTGTAGGTTGATTTAAATTATCTTTAACTGATGTCTCGAGGTCAATTTTTTAGACAAACGTCAACCTTCCGAGGTCCATTTATTTCATGAAAACTAATTTTGAAGAACATAAATGAAAAATGCATATATGATAATAGCTTGGGTCATCAGAAGATCGGGTGAGCAAATTTATTCGATTGAGTTCATAGTTTAAAATTGGACCAATAATTAAATGTCATGTTTGATTTGAAATAAAAAATTTAAAATTTAGTATTTACCATTAGTCAAAGAACATAAGTGAACTAAAAATATAATTGGAGGACTGTTTTTAGCAAAAAGGTAAAATGAAGAGTATATTTACCCCAATGATAGTCCAGAACCATTTTTAACCTTTCTTCAAAAATTAAAGTACATAACAATACAAACTAATAGGAATTTTAGGGCTGGATTAAACACATTACTCACTCTATAATTTACAAAGAAAAACAAATGAAAAATATTTTATAACTTCTATTATTACTTTTTATCTAAATATCTTGAATGAAAAAATATATTGTGCTTCTTACTTAATAATTGACTTTTTTTTAGGGGTGCAGAAGTGAATGTACGATACTAGTTACGCATTTGAACAAACTCAATATTTAAGGAGGAAATTCCAGTGCCATTGAACTTTTAGAAATGGCATCCCTTAATTAAGTTGGTCTCGTAGGGAGAATCTCAATTACAGTGCCTATTCACTGTTAAGGAGTTATATTACTACGCTTGGAGAGGTAAGAAGAGTGAAAGAAGTTGATTTCAGTTAAAGAATGAAATCAACTCTTAACTGAAGAGATTGCACAGGCACAGAATTCCAGTTGAGAATGTAGATGGATAACATAAGGAAGGAATTTACGGGACAGATGGGGCGGGTGTGTGCTCACCGAGCAGAAATGAGTCACACAGCATACAATGGATTCAAGAAAGTGGTTTAGATGTTAATGGCACCCTGTCCTCAAAGGTGGTTATACACTAGATGCTCTTTAGGTGTGTAAATTCTCTCTTGTCGATGGTAATATACTAATATGCCACCAAATAACGCAGGAAAAAATGCCATCTGATGAGAATGAATAACTGCGCCATTGAGTTAGTTTCATCAAGGATGGACATACTTCTTCCTAATCCAAAATCTGAATGCAAAACCTTCTATATCAAGCAGACTGATCCTGATACAACAAGGGATCATATACCAATTAGGATACATCTATACACCATTGAAGACAGTTATGTGCAACAACAATGACAAGAGAGATGAATATGCAAGTGCTTTCATAATGTAGCACTTGAACTCTGCACAGAAAAAATGCCCCAAATGGACTATGCTGAAGCAAATACTTCAACTTCCTTCGCGCAGAAGAATGATGTTGTAGAGGGTTGAAAAACTCCAGATATTCAGGCAGAGGTGTGCATACTGTATAAAAGGTCTTCAAAGCAATTACTTTCTGCCCTTCTCTTTCCTGACTAATCCTTAGTAAGCCATCTTCGGCCACGAACTTGGATACCACCATAGCTCTGGTCACTGCTACTTTCTCCACCACTTTCTGCACTGGTATATCCAGATTTCCGGCGATGCTTCTTTTTCCTCGATGTTCCACTGTCACTAACGCTTCCATGTAAAAGCGGATCATCTATCCCACGTATGACCCTCCGTGCTGGAGATGATGTTGCAATGCAACTGTCATCCTTCGTTCGCTTCTCTTTCTCATGCTTCTTTATGTTCTGAGAGATCTTATGCAATTTTTGAATTCCTTTCTCTACAGGCTCCACCGCTTGGGTTACCGTGAATTTCAAATCATTCACTATCTGTAAAAAGTATTCGTTAACACTTAACAAGGGGAGCAACAACAATAGGGAGATGGAACAAATAATAATGTCAATTGTTGCAGATCCATGTTTTTGTTTCACAAGATAGTAAGTAAAGATCAACACCATATACAACATTCAACTATGCTTGTGTGGTAGATGAAAAGGCAAAGGTTAGCGAGGAAGATGCAAAAGCCAAAGTACAATGGGAGAAAGTGGATGCTCAATTATGCAGTCTCCTATGGTGCTCTATTGATTCCAAGTTAATGTCTTCATTTCGCCCATTCCAGACATGTTATACAGTTTGGGAAAAGTCCCGTTCTTCATACACATCACATATCTCAATTTTATGATGTAATATCTCAAATGACCAACTTAAAGAAACAAGAATCCAACATGTCCACTTAATTGAGACAGGTACAGGCAATCATGGAGGAATTTGAAATGTTGATGCTAGTCACTACAACAACAACAACATATCCAGTGGAATCCCACAAGTGGAGTCTAGGGAGGGTAAAAATGTACGCAGACCTTACCACTACCTCAAAGAGGTAGAGAGGTTATTTTCGGGAAACCCTTGTCTCAAAAATTCATAAACCGAATAAACTAGATACGGAAAAAAAACAAGGAAGAACGACTAATAACGAAAAACAAATGATAATATAAGACAGATAATGACCACACAGGATATAAAGATACGACTAATCCTACTACCTTCCTATATCCCAAGATCAGACATCAACCCTACTACCCTACTAGCCTATCAACCTGCTACTCTAATTCGCGACCTCCACTCGTTTCTATCTAAGGTCATGTCCTCGGTGAGGTCAAGTTTCGTCATATCATGTCTAATCACCTCCCCCCAATAGTTCTTCGGTCTACCTCTACTTCTCCGAGTAACGCCTAAATCCAACTACTCGCACCTCCTAACCAGAGCATCAGTGCTTCTTCTCTGCACATGTTCAAACCATCGTAGTCTCGCTTCCCTCATCTTGTCAGCCACAGGGGCCACCTCTAACTGCTCTCGAATGGTCTCATTCCTAATCTTATCCTTCCTGGTATGTCCACACATCTATCTCAACATCCTCATCTACGCGACTTGCATTTTCTACACATGTGAGTTTTTGATTGGTCAACACTCCACCCCATACAACAAAGACGGTCTAACCACCGATCTGTAAAACTTACCTTTAAGTTTAGGTGGTATCTTCTTATCACATAATACTCCAGAGGCAAGCCTCCATTTCGTCCATGCTGCCTCAATACGATTTGTGACATCACCGTTGATATCGCCACTACTTTGGATGATGGACCCCAGATATTTAAAGATTTCCCTCTTGGGAATAGACTGAGGCTAATTCTATTACAAACGTGAAAAAACAACAAGAACACAGACAGGCACTATTTCTAGTTCTTACACCTACTAATCATGATTCAATAGGTGATCAAATTTTAGATAGTCATACAGTTTTTATAATTGATGAATTATTTTCTCATCTACTCCGTCTTGCTTCACCTCCCAGTCACAAAGTAATGCATCAACCACCGTTGACTCCTTTGTTCTCGCACCTCAAACTATAGGACAATGAACATATTAGTCTATAGAGAATCAACGAAGCGACGGGTGTTTTGAAAGACCTCAATCCAAGTACAATCATTGTCATAAACTTGGACACACTCATGACATGCTATATTCTGCATGGTCGACCACTGAGTTATGATCCTATCGCTCTGAAGGAATATAATGAGTTCCTTCGAAATCCCGCAGGTTAATGGAGCATTTGTTGCTCAGCCTAATCAACCATCCAATAATGCTCATATTACTCAAATAGAATATGATGAGTTCAGTATCAAACAAGTAAGGAAAAGTCTCCACAAGTGGCTTCGATTGCACAACCTGATGATTTTGTTTGATGATTTTGTTACAGGAAATTCTTTTGCTTGTGTTTTATAATCTAGAACACTTGAATTGTGGGTCATGGACTCAAGCACTTCTGATCATATCTCTAATAATAAATCACTTTTTGTCTGATATTGTTTATTCACAATCTCTTCCTGCAATTACTTTAGTTAACGGGATCCAATCAAAACCAAAAGGGGTTGGACAAGCAAACCGTTATCTTCCGTCACTCTAAACTCTATTCTTTATGTCCCTGGTTTTCCTTCTAATCTTCATTCGTTAGTCATTTGATGCATACCTTAAACTGTGGCATAACCTTATTTAACAATTTTTTTCTCAAGCAGGACCGCATTACAGGACAGATGATTGGCACATGACATAAATAACAAGGCTTTTACCATCTTAACTCTTCAAATTCTTTCACAACATGCTTTATAACAGAACCTCCAGATCTAAGTCACAAATGCTTGGGGCATCTGAGTCTATCCAAGATACAAAAGATAGTGCCTAGTTTGTCTAGTTTATCCACATTAGATTGCGAGTCGTGTCAAGTTGGGAAATACATTTCTGCTACATTTTCACGTAGTACTGAGGGTCATTCAGAGTCTAATAGGTGGTCAGAACTTCATCTAGGTTCGAATCCTACTAAGAGGTCCATTAGAGATCAGAAATTAGTGAAGAAACAAGTCTATTTTTTCATTAGTTCATCCTGATATTTGGGGTCCCAGAAGACTCAGTTCAACCTTAGAATTTCATTATTTTGTAGGTTTCATTGATGGTTATTCAAGATGCACTTGAGTTTTCTTAATGAAAGATCATTGTGAGTTATTTTCTAGATTCAAAAGTTTATTTGCTGAAATGTAAAATCAGTTTGGTGTTTCTATTCATACTTTCTTAGTGATAATGCCTTAGAATACTTATCCTCCCAATTTCAAGACTCAACGGAATAGTGTAGCGTAAAGGAAGAATATGCATTTCATTGAGACCACTCACACTCTTCTCATTGAATCCCATGTTCCGCTACGTTTTTGGGGAGATGCAATCCTTACATCTTGTTATTTAATTAACTGAATACCTTCATCTTCTGTTCAAAATCGTGTTCCACATTCCATGTTGTTTTCTCAGTCACATCTCAATTCTATCCCCCCTTGAGTCTTTAGGACCACATGCTTTGTTCATAACTTAGCACCGGGGAAGGCTCCTTGTGCCCTCAAATGTAACTTTCTTAGTTGGTCTCGAGTTCAAATGGGATATCATTGTTATTTACCTGATCTGCATCGATATCTTATGTCCGCCGATCTCACATTCTTTGAATCTCAACCTTTTTATACATCTTCTAATCATCTTGATGTCGCCGAGGTCTTACCTATACCTTAGGTCTTACTTGTACTGACTTATAAGGAATCTACTATTACTTCTACATCTCCAGTTGTAGTGTCACCACTCCTGACTTATCATTGACATCCACATCCAACACTAGTTCTAGATGATTCATGTTATGTGTTGGACCCTACTCCTACTATGTACATGCTAACCCACATTTTACTTGAGTTATCATCATCTATCCTTACCACACTATGCCTTTGTATAATCTTTATCATATATTTCCTTTCCTAAGACTACAGGTGAAGCACTTTCTCCTTCTGGATGAAGGCAGGCTATGATTGATGAGATGTTTGCTTTATATATGAGTGGTACTTGGGAGCTTGTTTTCCCTTTCTGCGAGTAAATCTATTGATGGTTCCCGTTAGGTTTATGCACTCCAAATTAGCCCAAACAGTCAGGTTGATCAGTTGAAGGCTCGCCTTGTTGCCAAAGGATAAACTAAATTTTTGGACTAGATTATATTGACATTTTCCCTCCCGTGGCTAAAATAACATCTATCTGTCTTTTTTATCCATGGCTATTGCTCGTCATTAGTCTCTTTATCAGTTGGACATTAAGAATGTTTTTTCTGCACGGTGATCTGGCAGAAGAGGTCTATATGGAGAAACCACTAGGTTTTGTTGCTTAGGGGAAGTCTAGCTTTGTATGTCAATTGCGTAGGTCATTCTATGGTCTGAAACAGTCTTCTCAAGGCTTGTTTGGAAAGTTCAGCATAGCAATTCAAGAGTTTGGCATGACTCATAGTGGAGTTGATCACTCTATGTTTTATCGACATTCCACACAAATTTATGTATTTATTTCGTTGTTTACGTTTATGATATTGTTATCACCAATAATGATCAAGATGGTATCACTAATTTTAAGCATCATCTCTTTCAACATTTCCAGACTAAAGACCTCGACAAATTGAAATATTTTCTATGAATTGAGGTGGCTCAGTCTACATCAGGTATTGTTATTTCTCAACACAAGTATGCCTTAGACATCCTTGAAGAGACTGGAATGATAAGATGTAGGCCTATTGACACTCCTATGAATCCAAATGTTAAACTCCTTCTAGGTCAGTGTGAGCCACTCAGTAAATCCTGAAAGGTATAGACGACTGGTTGGAAAGTTTAATTATCTCACAGTGATTAGACCTGACATTTCTTTTCCTCTTAGTGTTATAAGTCAGATTATGACTTCCCCTAATGGAAGTCATTGGGATGCAGTTATTCACGCTCTGCGAAATATAAAGTCGGCTTCCAGTAAGGGACTACTTTTCAAGGATCAAGGCCATGAGCATATCATCAGATATACAAACATTGATTGGACTACATCCCGGATATTGTGTTTTAGTAGGAGATAATAAATAGAGTATGGTTGCTCGATCTAGTGCAAAAACAAAATATCAAACAATGGTTGTAGCAACTTGTGAGTTAGTTTGGATCAAACAGTTGCTGAGAGAATTAAAATTTGGAGAAACAAGTCATACGGAAATAATCAAGCAGACATTCATATTGCATAAAATCCAGCAATTCATGAAAGGCCTAAGTACATTGAGATTGATTGTCACTTTGTCAGAGAAAAGACACTCTCATGAGATATTGTTACAAAATTTGTGAAGTCACGTGATCAACTTGCAGATATCTTCACCAAGTATCTCACCGGTCCTCATATTAATTACATTTGTAACAAGCTAGGTACATATGGTTTGAATACACCAGCTTGAGGAGGAGGGTTAGAATAGGAATAGATGTACACAATACTACTTAGAATAAGAATAGGAATAAAAATAGTATATGGTATCCAACTTGGTAAAGGATTATATTATAGTGTCTATAAATAGGATCTCTGTGTAATAATGTAAATGCACAATTCAACAATATTTCTCACAGTCTCTACTTCAATCGCTCACCAGCTTCAGAAGTAGCGTTTGAGCAAAGAGCAATACGCGGTAATAGAGGTGAGTAGAGGAAGAATGATAAATTTGCTTTAGTTATCAAAGTTAAACTAGAAGCTTAGATCCTATTCCTTCTTTTTTAGGGGATAAGATAAGATGTTTTATTAATGGAGAGAAGGTAGTCTAAAAGTAAACAAGTTCCAAACCACAAAACCTCCACAGTTGCAGCGTCAAGGTTACCCAAGATGGCAAACAAACTCTTTACTTTCAAAATATCTCTGGGTAATAGCAAGAACAACATCAGTTGATTCACCAATATTGTGATGTATTCCCTCGTATTAAAGAACAGAAAAGAGAAGGTGCAGAAAATGCAATAGGATCAATTCCTTGGAATGTTCTCTCCAGAAAGACTTTTTTGTTCCCCAACTATTTATGAGTCTTCACTTTTATTGTTAACTCTCTTTCATGACAACTAGAACTCTAGAAGTATAAGCATCCAGAAGAGACTTCAGTTGTCTCATCATTTGTAAAACAAAGTTGTGAGGTTTTTATTCAGTTGCAGGGAGATTCACAACATATAAGATAGCTCAAACTTTTTAGAACGGAGAAAGAGACTTACATATTCTCGACCTCCAATGAAGACATCCTTAACACTTTCTCTAATTGTCGTTCCACCCTTAGTATCGATGTCAGGTTGAGGAAGACGTAATTTGGTTGGACGCTCACTGTCTCGGACTTCCTCAGGATCTACTGGCAAGTCTGCAGACACATAATCCCCTAGAACAGCAACATCCCCAGTATAGCGCTCTCCCATCAGCTCGTATGGCTTTGCTGGGAAGACATAAAAATGAACTACAGAAGCAACACCCATCTGTACTGGATGAATAAACAGAACTGTGAAAGCCAAATTGTGGAAGGAATATCAAGCATCCTTAGGCAACTGATAAAAATTTTAAAAAGCTTCACTGCACCCAAATAGAATTTTAGAAATCATAAAAGCAAATATTCTAGTAAGAATGCACTACAAGAACCAAACCCAGAACAATTACCTCGATGCATATGATGAAATCTTGAATGCTGGTTTCAAATTGCAAAGCTTCAGCTATTGGACTTCGAAACAAACCGAGGGTAGAGAAAAGAGCTATGGCCAAACCTTGCCACCAAGTTAAGAATACAATTGACTTGAACGTTAAAAACTTGTATAGCGGCTTGATATGAGATAATTCATCCTTTGTAATGGCATAAAATTGTACTAAGCAATACAGTGCCCATGATTGACTAAAATTCAAAACCACAGCTACGTAAGGGTACCTACAAAGGCGCAGAATTAAAGCAAGATATAATATTAATAACAAGTGGATCAGCCCAGTAAGTCAAGCACAGTACTGAAAGTTCTTCCAGATTCCAATAATTTGTATCTACCACATGAATGCTCTGAAATTCTTATGCCATAAACTTTCGCGCTAATAAAGGAAGATATTTTCCTACTTAGAGAAATGTAAGGAGAGAGCTGTAAATAGATGAAAATTGCAGCTTTTGAGGCATGTGCAGTTATTATCCATAAAATAATAAGAGGTCTTTCTTCTTTCCTTTTTTTTTCTTCTCCTGAAAAGGCAACGATTGTAGCACAAAAGGAGTGTTAGATTGTCTGTACAAGAATACTAAGAGGTATTTCTTACCCACAATTCCACTTAAAGTCTCCTTCACAATAGACACCAAAAGCTTCAAGAATCACAGCTAAGATAGCAGTAAATGCTTTAATGATCATCTACAAAGAATATTTTGCACCATGTTAATCACAAGGAAAAAGATGAGCACAGCTTTTATGTCCATACGAAATATAAGATCCAAGTCAAGTAGCACACTCACATATTGGACTATTCCAAATTTGATAACTTGGTAGACCCACTGTCCAAGTTTCCATGGCTTTAAAAAATAATTCATAGGAAAAAGATGCTTGACAACTCCCTTCTCAGAGTCATGCTCTAGCAGTGGCATTTTTGAAGCTGCACGTCCTTCCCTCTCCATAAATAGTATAGCCCTCTCCTCCCCACCTAAGTCACAAAATTTAAAAAAGAAAAAAGGAAAAAGCAATAATTTTGTAAGCAATGATCAAACAACATTTTTCAGGTAATCCAAAATGTACATGACTTGTAAAATCAAAACTTTCAACACAGTTTTAGTCTTGGCAATCTTCCACTGGCATTTCATGATACAATACTACTTAGAAAGTTCACACAGCCAAGAAGGCATGCCAACCCTCTATATCAAAGTGTCAAACATGTGTTAATATGTGAGAAAGAAAAAAGAAAATGATTATTTCATGGAATTAGACTCCAGTGATTCTTAGAGCTCTTATCAAAGAAGAACAGGAACAATTTACACTACCAAAAGTCCTCAACTTGCTTAAACAAGTAAACCACATATTTCCCTTCAATAGGCAGTAAAGCATATAGGTTACAGTCCTGGATTTAAACATTAAGCGGCAAGTTAGTTGTTATAGTAAAGATAATCCCTGCATAAAATTCTGCATACACAATATCATGTTTCATTTTCTGTGACATTATTTCCTCACTTGTCTGTTCCAAAAAGAAATAGCACATTTTATATTTGGAAACAATTTAACTTTGAACTTCTTATTTTACACTTACTGAGAACCTTTTACCGCTACACAAATGTTCTTTTAATAAGGATATAACTACACAAATGTTATGATATGTTTAAGACCACAAGTTTTAAAAAATTTAGTCTAATAGGGGAGGTTGTAGATTTGGTAGATTTCATAGGAAACTTGTAATATACCCTCTGGGGTGGGATGTAAGTTTCCATTCATCATCTGTTTGGATGATGAACTCTTTGAAATGAATACAGTTACCTTTCCTCAAAAAAACTCCATGTTGAATCAAAGCATGTCACATAAATTGGAATAGAGAAAATACATTCTAAGAACAGATGAATCTCCGCATAACTAATGCAATATTTAGTGGGTTACCTAAGTAAAAAGGATCTCCACATAATTAATGCAATGTTTGGTTGGCGGTATAATATGTATATGCACATAACTTTCTTTTTTTGTAACGGGGGTGTCTAGGTCAACTTGCGCTTTCTCGACTATGACACCTAGAATCAGCATAGGCAGGAATGGACCCGGGTAAGCCCTTATAGTTGCTCGATCACCCATTACTTCCGACACGGACCTCATATATTTATATAAACTATTGTTTAAATTGGATAAATTAAAAAGAACCAGCACACAGGAACTAAAAGAGCCATTGGGTGCAGCGGTTGCTACAGCAGGGAGACAAATCCTTCTTGTCTCACAATGCGGAAGATCGATACACACTACTGGCAGTTTTTTTCTTGTTGGTCGCTTCTTTCCCTTTCTTTATGTTTTCTCCTTTATTTGCTTTCTTGTTTTTACTTCCTTCCCCCCACTACCCTTTGGGCGCCCACAAGGTAAAACCCGCGCTCCTATGCAATAGCTTGCAAATCACACAGGAGAGGTAACCCGCACTAGGCAAGCCCCGTATGACAAGCACGACCCAGAAGGCAAAACCCCTTGCTTTCGCTGGCAAGGGGTTTCGAACTTGAGACCTCCAACATGGAAGTCCCAAGCCCAAACCACTGGGCCACCCTGAAGGGTCATTTTTATTTTGTTATTTTGCGTAGATAAATCAAAATATACAATAATGATAGTATACATCATTTTCAAACGAAAACATCGAGAAAGATTGTGAATAAAGTGATTTCTTTTTTAATAGTACAATATTTATTGGAGTTTACGCTTTAGATATGTTAACATCAGTTTCAAATAGTTATGCACTTGGTAGTTGTAGTGACTTTGCATTAATGGAGTCGGATCAAGAACTAAAATTTAATGGCTTCAACCATAAATATTACAATTGAAACCCACAATACTTTCAAATTACATATTGGTTTAGAATTTAATATTTTATGAATTTTGGTGATCTTTTAACTTAAATATCTATGTTTTTTGTCAAATGCCTATATCCGCTAAACATTAATGAGCAACCATTACTTTAAAATCCTAGGTCCGCCACTGAGAGCAAGTACCAAATGACTCTAGTTGCAAAGGACTCTAGTTGCAAAGGTTCAGGCTGATGGAAGGAAATCATCAAGTGCTTTTGTTTTTACAAGAATATGAATTGTGTCTCTGACCCTCCAAGGTTTGCATCTACTTCATTTACCACTATATCATACCCTTGTGTGCTACAACATAACTAATAAGGCAGCCTTTGTATTATTTTGGGAAAAAATGTGGAACAAGAATGTATACATCAGTAATATGTGAATAAGAGTATCTATAATAAAAATGTCCTTAAAGTAGATAATCATTGCATAAATATTACATGCATAACTTTTTTCTGCACATAATTTCTTAAGGATTTCTACATTATCACTCACAACATTAAAAAAAAAGCCATGCTTTATACTCTACACATAACAAGTATACGAACCAAACGACTCCTAAATTATAATTTGCAAGATGAAGTATAAGATAAGAAACATAACCATACCTAAGCAAGCAATAAGATACCTCCCAAAGCAGTACATAGCAAAGGATTCATAGCAATCTCGCAATATCCCAATGTCAACACTAATTGCTGGATGTACCAATGACACAAACTGTGAAAAAGAAATGATGCATAAGAAAATTAACGAAGCATATTTTTGGAAGGCAATAGACTTTCAAGTTGTGATAGACCAGATACTTAGAGTTGATCTTCAAAAAGAAACGCCTCTAGGCAATTAAACCATTAACTCTATCGATATAAAAACCCTAACTTTTTTAGAGAAATATCTTGTATCAATTTCATATCTTATAGTATTTGTAGAAGCATGCATGTTAAATGTGAGAAATACAACAACAACAAAGACCCTTCGGGGTGGCCCAGTAGTTTGGGCTTGAGACTTCCATGTTGGAGGTCTCAAGTTCGAAACCCTTTGCCAGCAAAAGTAAGGGGTTTGCCTTCTAGGTCGAGCTCGTCGCACCGGGCTTGCCTAGTGCGGGTTACCTCTCCTATATGGTTTGCGAGCTATTGCATAGGAGCAGGGGTTTACCCTATGCACAACCAAAGGATAGCGGTTGCAGGTTCCCCTTGTCATAAAAAAAAAAAATACAAAAACAACAAAATACCCAGTGAAAATCCTAGTAGTGGAATCTGAAGAGGGTAAGATGAACGTACACCTTACCCCTACCTTTTGCAGGGTAGAGAAGCTATTTTGGATAGAGCCTCAGCACTATAAATGTGAGAAACAATGGAGAAAAATATTACTTCCTTCGTTTCAATTTGTTTGATCTACTTTCCTTTTTAGAGCCTGTTTGACTGAGCTTAAAAGCTGGTTTTTAGCTTAAAAAAGTGTTTGGCAAATTTTTAATTAGCTTAAAAAAAGTTAAAAATTACTTAAAATAAGTTAAAAGCTCCCTCCCCCAACTTTTTATTTTACAGCTTATAAGTTGTTCTACTTTGACCAACAAAATTACTTTA
>JBCEWC010007408.1:0-21473 GCA_038996855.1 Solanum aculeatissimum | reverse complement strand
AAATTCTTCAAGCTTTCATCAATGGAGGCTAAGAGGATTTTAGAATTCCCAAAGTGAATGTAGGAGAGTTAGAATGGTTGAATGAGGGTTTGGGGATTGATTTTGGGGTTTAGGAGACCTTAGGATACCTAAAAGGGGCTTGGGAAAATATTAAGCTTGGGGAAATATTAAATCACGAAATTACCATTAATGAAATAAACTTTTTCAAGTCTAAGAAGAGTCACACGAAGTGCTACAGTTCCCATCATATAGCTCACTGGCTGTTCAACTGACCATCAAAAAAGCCTTAGCCAATATTTCAACGTGAACTCTCGGAGGACTTTCTGGACCACTTGATGGGAGGTTTCACGGACCGTGTTGCTTCACACAGATCGTGTACTGGTCCGTGGAGCCACACATGTCCCAGGAATCAACTCCCAAGCCAAGACAAGTCACTGGAACACTTGATGGTACACTTAGCGGCCCATCAAATGGCTAACGGACCATTTGGTGGTTCGTGGCCCAATACTTGTCTCATGGGGTGGTTCCTTGCCATCCCTAGATTTATGGACCTCCAAATGGGGCCACACAAACCGTGATAAGTTTCACGGACCGTTTCCCTTGCCTTGGCCTCTTTCCGGGGCTTATCTCCAATGTCTTCCGAATTTCAAGCAGTCCCACTGTTTAGGCCATATCTTCTTCATCCAAACTCCGAATCAAGTGAAACCCATTACGTTATGAATCTAACTCAAAGAGAGTCAATTTTATATATAGAATCCCACACGGTTCAACACGCGTCAAAAGTTATGCTAGCTCAAGGTCTATTGCCTAAACGACCTCTCTAGGCCACAAATGATTAGTTTTGCGTTCGGCCACTTAAACTCAACCCGTGGCTACCAAAACTCAACCATGACCATTAGGAAATCATAAAAAACCAACCATAAGGATTATTTAAAAAAGTTTGGGTTGTTACAAGAATGCGTGAGAATATATCTTTTAACGCTTAGTTCCAAATGTAATACCTATTTCTGAAATAAATATCCATAATATAAATGAGGTTTTTTGAAATTAAAAACTAATTTGAAAATATATTATAGTAACTAACAAACGATAACTATTGGAGTTCAACAATTGATTGCGAAGCTAGGATTGTGGTCCCCATAACACACAGTTCAATAGTCAAACTTTGGGATTATATGGTCATGATTGTGTAAATAGAGTTAAACAAGTAGTTAACACCTAATTCACCCTCTGATTCTTCTTAGGTACACTTTATTCATTACCTTCCGGCCTCAGAGTGTATACCCTTTTTGCCCCTTTTTGCCCCTTTCTATGAACCCCAGGATGCTCTCACATTCTGGTCTCAAGCACTTAGACTAGGTTAATAACCCCAAATTCTATTGTAGGGATATTTTCCTAATCACTACATCCCTTTAGGGTATGTAATGAATACATGAATACCCTAATGTGTCGACTTATTAAGGAATAAATTAAATTTAAGAATACTACGATGCATACAATAATCAATCCCAAATTGCACCCCAAATATACCTATCTTAACAGGTTGTCTTGGTTCACACAAACCTAGTTTTAGGTTTAGCCTAGCATAATTTATGAAATCATGTTATAAATAGGTAAAGTAATCATAGAAAAAACATACGATTGAATAAACAAGGAATCCACGGATTATAATCATGAACCAATGAATGAAACCTACCAATTTAATGAAAATCTCTCAAAAGTTTTGTTCTCTCTTTGAATTCTCTCTCCAACAGTCAAGAATAAATTAAAAATGGAATATAAAAGTGTATATATATACAAAATAAAACCTAATCCAACTTGAAATAGGAAAATAGTCTTTGGCATGGTTGATGGCAACTACACGGCCCGTGTGACACTTCACGGACTATCACACGGTCTGTGGTGCTCCACTTTTATTTTCACTATCTCCTCAGACTTCTCTTCATAGCCTATGGACTGTCACACGACCCGTGGTGGGTCCTGTATGACTTTACTTCACATGATTCTCCCTATTTTCCATGGCAATCCACGTCAGGTAGATGGGCAATTCCACGACCCGTGTGCACTCCCACAGTCCATGTGAGGTATATTGGGACTTACCTTATATCTTTCTCATCCAATTGTGGTACCCAAATTCCATGAGTAGGCTAAGGGTAAGGCTCATGGTCTGTTTCATGCCTCACAGACTGTGTCACCCCACGTGGTCTTGCAGTTGAGTATTTTTCCCATTGCTTCACGACCATTATCTTCACTTGCGTTAGCTCCATGACATAGTATATGGCTTGTGTAAGGCCGCACGGTCTGTGACATGCTCCGTATGTTATTCCTTGTCGATATCTTGCTCTATTCCTCTGAGTGCACCCGAGAAGTGTGAGGCCACGGATGGCCCTAAGGTCTGTGAAAAGGTTCGCGAGCTGTGAGGGTGCCCGTGAGGCCTCACTTGGTTCATTTTATGCTTTTCTCCTTTTTGTGGTGTATCACCTCTTTTGGAAATCTCATCATATGGCTCGGGTAAGGCCACACGACCCGTGAGGGTACCCGTATGGTCTTTGTTCACTTTACTTTCCTCTCTTTCAGCCTTCTTCTGGTCTGATTCCATGCCTTATCCTTATTCCTAAAAAATAACACTAAACAACACATTAAACCCATAAATTTGCTTGAGAACTCGCGCAAATTCTATATTAAAAGTGTTATAGGAGTCATATTTTCATGGCTTATCACACACTCCCAACAATTGGGGTTTTAGCTTGACATAACTAAAAGTAAGAAATTAATATTAGTGTTCATAGCAATAGATGTGTGTTAGAGAAATTACAAAGAAATATACAAGAACCTTTTCTCCTAGTTTTTAGAATATTCCTCCCAAGCTCCAATTTGAAAACCCTTCTTACAAAATGTAATGTACTTTTTCCACAAGAAAGGTTCTTTGTACTCTCTTTGTGAATTGTAGAAGATGGTTTATACGATTTTGTAAGATGATGTATTGTGTCCTTTCCAAAATCTATTTATACTTGTGCACATATTTCTAACTTTCAAGCACGTTTTCACCATTCTGCATTCAAGGTCGACTATCACTGAGAACTTTGACGGTATGTTGAATGTCTATTTGGTCACCTTTAAATGCATCCTCTGAAAGCCTTGGGCCCTGCAACATTATATGACTCTTCTATGCATCAATGATCAAGTTCAGCGATCCACCGAATCTGTACCAGCATCGCCTTCCCGCTCCACTCATATGGGGTTGAACACTATGTGTAATTCCCTCCTTTTGATGCATGAGAGGATCTTGGACTTTGATCACTTACCTTTGCAAAGGAGCTCTTCTCGGTGACACGATCTAGAAAAGGCCAAAAGAATATTATTGGATAGGGGAAAACCTTAGACAACTATAAAGGAAAAACATTCTACATGAAGACTTAGCAGAGGCTAAGACAATCCAAAGCTCCCCTAATTTTTTTTAATGACCCTTGAGGTAGGTTAAGGGTTGAGAAACACCCACAAGACTTAGCATTAACATAAAAGAAACAAAAGTACAATGGAGGGGGATATAAACCATACCTTCTATCCTAAGGTAGTTTACAAGTTGGCTAACCTACTAAGGTCATCCAACTCATTTCCAATTCTAAAAAGAAGCAAAACCTATGCTATAGCCTAAGAGAGGACTCTCCTCTTTACATTAAGTCAAGGAAATCATAAATAAGGGAGACTCCCTCTTTACACAAGGCTAATAACTCTATCTTAGACAGAATAAAAGAGGTCTATACAAAAACAAAATAACTCAAGGAGGGTATTTAACTCTCATCATCTTCATTCTTCTAAAGTTGGTCATTACAAGTTTCTCCATTATATAGGAACCTACAACAGTTTTAGGCAAGTTCTGGGGCATGTAGAATTGTTGAGGGTTGGTTGATTTGTGGTTCCATGTATCAAGTAGAGATGATATATTGTTGGCTTTCTAAGAATGTGTGGGCCCAAGAAACCATCCTTTAGGAGATCAAGTCCTAAAGATCCCTGATACTCTGCTGCAGTTTCCATAGAGGCTTACTCATGTTGTTAATCCATCTGATAAGTAATTCAGAATACACCACCAAGATAATTTGTGTATAGAAATAGTGTTTAAACGAATGAATTCCATGAATTGCTTTTTGAATTCTATCTTAATTGTTTGTGCCATTACCAAAAGGGACCGAAAAGGAAAATAGCATATCCACTTGATTATTTCCGAGGATCCCCCCCTCCAATCTTGCCAGGGTTACCCAAGGCACTGCCATCAGTGTTAAGTTTGTATGTATTGTCGGGGCAGGTTTCTTTGAAACTCTAATAATTCTCATAACATGAACATAACCTTCTATCATAATAGTCAAATCCATCCAATTTCTAAGCCATGTTAGATAGGGGAACACAGTAGTAAGCAACTGAGCATTAAAACCTTTACTCTAGCAACACTAGATTATTTGCCTCCATACTTAGCTGCATACCTACTCTTCCATAAGCTCCAACAAATAATTATTAGGAGAGATTGAAGAATCAGTTTCTAAACCTCATTGGTAGTTCTTTTCTTCCACCAAAGAGTGAGTATGTTACTCAAAAGGATATGGTCATGAGAGAAGCCTAAGAAGATGGATTAATATCTCCAAATATGATGTGCAAAGTTACCACTGACAAATATATTGTCAATAGTATCCATACTAGGTTTGGTACAATATGAACATTCAAAAGGATCAGCCCCAAAGGTTGTCATCTTTTCATTGGTAGGAAGTTTATTCTCCAAAGCTCTCCACAAAAAAAAAGACAATTTGAAAGGTATGTTCTCTTGCCATATGTGAGATTGGATAAAAGTACTTCCTTTTTTGTTTGTCTAATAAGATTTCAGACTGTGGCCACAATAAAGTTTTAATTCTCATTGAGCTTCCAGATAGCTTTATCTGCCACCCTTCCTTGGTACTGGATCTTGATTTGGATAATATGATCTGCAATCTGATGAGGGACCTTTTGTCTAACTATATGCTCATTCGAGTGCCCATTTACAAGGAGCTAGGACACTCTAGTATTGTCGAGTCTTACACTAGTAGGTATATGGTTGGACAGAGGTCCTACACAAAACCAATAAAAAATAGCAATTCCCTGATTGAATCTTCCATTTGATGTGCTCTTCTACCTTTTTCCTGTTTCTCACTAAATATTTCAACATCAAGGATTTTCTAGTGCCTTATTTCTTGACTATTGGATTAGCACTTTGACAATATTTATCCTTTAGGAACTGACCCCATAGGGAGTTAGAGAATCTAAACTTCCACCATTGCTTATATTAAAAGGCAGTATAAATGTCAATTAAATTTCTAACCACCACACCTCCCTCATTACAAGGAAAGCTCAAGTTTTCCCAAGAAGTACAATGATATTTCTTCCTATCCTGGTCCCATCCCTAAAAGAAATCAATAATAATATTCTTAATATACTTTAGGGTGGTTTTAGGAGGAGATATGAAAGAGAGGGTATGAATAGGGATAGATTGAATTATATGTTTAACCAAGGTGATTTTGCCTCCAAAGCTCTAAACATAGACTGCCATCCACTTATTTTGTTCATCTCCTTAGCAACTAATCCAGCGTAGTAGATGATTCTCTGCCTCCCAATATAGATTGGGTAGCCCAAGTAAACCATATGGTTGTCCTTTTGAGTAAACTCAATAACCTCCTTAATACTTGCTACTGTTTCCACAGGAGTATTGGTAGTAACCATTAAATGGATTTTATCCCTATTAACAAGTTGGTTAGAGGTTCTCTCATAGTTAGAAATTTTATCCATGATCATCTTTAGATATCTTCTATAAGTAGAAGGAAAGATGATAATATCATCAACAAAACTCAGGTGGTTTATCTGAGGGCCTCTGAACTCCATTTGAAAACCTTTATAGAGATAGTTATGGTGTAAGTCAAAAAAGCTTCTAGATAGAACTTCAGCCCCTAGATAAACAAGGCAGGAGATAAGGGATCCCCATGCTTTATACCCTTAGTAGAGTGGAAAAATCCATACCTGGTACTATTAATAATCATAGAGTACCAATGGTTACTCATAATTCTCTAAATTGCTCTTACGACTCTGTGCTTACGCTTAGCTCCCACCCCCATTAGGAGGTTTTGAAGCGGTCATACTCAAATATTTAAACCTAACTTGGTTAGGGTCGATTGCACGAGGAATAAGGTAGACCCTGAATTAGCACACTTTCAGTAACTTGACTAGATATACTCTAGTATCTCCCAGAAAAAGAAAAAATAAAATTGACAAAAATGTAAAAGGGGGGGGGGGGGATTTGCGATAAAAGTAAATCTTAACTACAATAGAAGATCTGTTTGCAACCAGTAGATAAACTAACTAGGGTGACGTGTTCCCTATGACTTCCTAGCTAAGTTTTTTTGGATACTTACAATTCTTGTTTGGTGTGTAGGTGCAAAACACTTAGTTAAGTTCTCTTAAATACTTGATCGAGCATCTAGGTGAATTTCATCTCATTAATGGATTAGTCTATGTGATGTGGCATTACTAACCCTCACCTGTTTTACTCCAGACCAAAACTACTACCCCTAGTAGCTTGATCAATTGAGAAATAGGCAATCAACCTCTATTAATTACTTCTTTTCCTGTTCATTACCTCCTGGATCCGGAAGGTGATACTATGTGATTACTAATGTAGGCCTCCGTTAAAATTTAGTTAATTTAAATAAGTTAATTAATGCCTCCTAATCACAATTCAAGAAATTACAAGTAATCCAGTTTTTACTTTGCTAGTGTCATGGTTCACACAACCCTAGTTGTGGACTTAGCCACACATCCTTATTATTTTATTATAAATCATGTAAGAAGAATACATTACTAAATAACTTACGCAACAAGAAATGATGAACAAAATCTGGAAACTCAATGGAATTGCAAACTTGAATTAATTAGAAATCACAAAAGATGATCACAAGTGCTTTTCTCCTCTCACGATAAATACCTAACAGTTTCTATTCTCTATATTCATAAACAAAGGCTAAAAAACTACTTATAGTACTAGAAATAAAAAGCCGAAATGAAATAGGACAACTGTGTCAGCATTGGTCATGAGCCTTCTTTACGATCCGTATGACTGTTCACGGCCCGTGATTCAGGATCTCGTGAAAGATTGTTGAGCTACTATAGATTGGCACGAAACTTCCTTCATGAGTTGTGAAGTCATCCACAACCCGTGAAGGGTCTCCTCTGATCCGCTTTTAGAGACTTTTCACTTTCAGCAACCTTAGTTCACGAACTCACTCTACAACTCGTATGTTGATCTATGAGTCGTGCTCTGGTCTCATAGAGTGGACTTTACTTCGCCACCCTGTACTGGAAGAACTAATGAGATCCCTTCTATGACTTGTGGAATGATCAACGACTCGTACAGGGTCTCATAAACTACCACTTTAGTGAAAAAATTGCATCTCATGCTCAGAGCCATGCCAACACCAAAATCCTGCAAAAACAAACAAAAATAAAGATCAAACCTACTAACATCACTTTGAGAATGCATAAAATCCCAAGTTTCAAGCATTAAATGTGTTATATTTTGGCAGCACATCAACTCCATCAACTTAAAGTTATTGCTTGTCCTCAAGCGACGGGCTCAATCTACTTAAGTAGCACAGAGACACAAAACTTAATCCAATGGCACAAAATACATCAAAACCTCCATAGAAACCCAACTTTTTTCAAAACCCATATTAGTTAGCTATCTAGTGAACCAATGCATACTATCAATTTCTAGTAGTGCAACTCTGACAAGCCATGCAACCATAAATAAATGACGTATCACTGAACTAGTCACGTGTAACAATGCAATACAACTGCCCTCACAGAAAGCAGTCCCATGAACACTCTAGGTAACATATTTTTTTCAATTTAAGTTCATTGGGACTGTATCAAAACACTCACTATCAAAAAATATATTCAACTACTGCACCTAATACCATATGCATGCCCCTATACTATAGACTTATGACTTGTTGACTAGTTGAGCTTGGATCACTTTAGGACTTTTCAAGCTTGTAATGTAGGCTCAGGGGCTTTGGAATGATTATCTGGATAAATAGTGACTATGACCCTCCTTTATACTACATTATTTACAATATTTTCCCTAACAACCTATCACTTCTCTTTTCTTCTCCCCTTCTCCTATTTTTTACCTGTCTAAGGGTGCACTTTTCTTTTTTTTTAACACTTTGCCCTTATTTATGTACACTTGTAACAACCCGAAATTTTTATATCCTTGTAATATTGATTGATATCTGATTGGAACTTATTTTGGTTGGTTAATGATCTTCACGAATCCATCTTGAATAGCCGTATTCTAAGAAATCGCATTGGTTGAGTTTTTCTTGACGTCTTGTGGAAGTATTGAGTTTAAATGGTCATAAATCTTATCACAGATAAAAATTATAGGCCCATGACCTATCACATTAAAGATCTTTGAGCTATCTTTCCAATTCACTTGGTTTCACTTGATTCAGAGTTCGGATGAAGAAGTTATGGCCTTTTTGGTGGGACTGCCTGCACAGTGATCTTTTCTAGAAATTGGCTAAGGCACTCTCATGGTAGCCTTCACGGATTGTGTGACCTCTCACGGTTTGTGAGGATGCACTTGGGTGATTATTTCTTTCAAAAACATGGTTTTAAACATGGAAAAAACCTTGAGGTTACCCTTGGCCTTGTATGTGAGGTGTATTTGGCCTTAAATTGGAGTTTTAGACCAAGAGGTCCATAACATGAACCCCACATAGCTCTTGTGACACTTCACTAGTCATGTGGTGGCTCGTGAGTTGAAACTTAGCCTTGAAAACAATATTTTGGCAAAGAAACTTCACATACTAACCCTTCACGGGCCGTGTGACATCAAACGGTTCGTGAAGTGGTCCATTTGGGTGTTGAAGTGAAACAATTTTCTAAGTATGGAATCTCATTTGGACCATTAGAAGGGTCAACTTTAACTAGTCATATCTCTTAGCACAAGAAGAACTGGGTGTCCCATTACATATCAACTTGAATCTCTTTTAATTATCTTTCCAACAAAATAGGTTTCACTCAATTTTGAGTTCAGAGTAAAATGTTATACTCATTTTTGTAAGGACTGCCTGGGATGGGTAAGTGTGCCTCATAACCCGTGAAGAGGCGCACGACCCGTGAGATCATCCGTGAGAGCTACTGGTTGAACTTCCAGGTCGCATTTTATTAGTGTATTATTTATAATTTAACCCATTCCAAAGGTCATTTATGACTTTTAAACCTATCCTAAGCCCTTAAATCAGATTTTAATCAATCACTCACTCTCATTCCTTATTCAAAATCTCAAATTCAAATCCTAATATACTCTCTAATTGTCTTGAGGTTGAAGATTCAATTGGGGATTTAAGGAGGGCTTTCTTCTTCTCAATTCAATTTCTTCTTCATTATTCTTGGTTATCAAGGTATGTGAGATTGATTCATGGTTATCTTTTCAACCGTAAAGACCCAAAACTCCTTTTCTTCAATTTCTATGAAATTTAAGGTTACTTTGTAAATGGATCTTTAAATTCATTATTCTTTTGATTAAATTGAAGTATGGGATATATTTTATTGTTGATTTTAAAGAGAATTAAGTCCTAATTTGTTGAATTCCATTGTTTTTATGAGGATTTACTTATGCATGTCCCTTTAAGCTTTAATCTATGCATGGGTAATGCTAAATTGAGTTTTAATTGTTGATTTAACTTTGAATTTCATATGGATTCTTCTTATTTGGAATTTAAATTATGAACTCTAAATTCCCATGCTATTCATCTCATCATTCATGACATATACATACTTAAATCTTGATTTTGATTAAACTATTGATATGGGCTAGTCCTACCTTGACTTGATTTTTATAATACATGGGATATGACTAGATTGTGATCAGATCGTTTCTTGATTTTTCTCTTTGAGAAATTATGGGTGTTTACACCAATATGATATGATTTGAATGAGCTACGCCTATGCATTTCCCCTTGCATTTGATACTTGAACTCTTGTTTGGCTTTTTAGCCTAAATATGAAAAGACTTAAACTATGATTAGGCTTTTGCGCCCAACCTTGCATTGTGTTGATTTGAAAGATAAATCTCTATTTTGAAAAATATGTATATATGTATAGGTATTCTTGTGGGATGAAGACTTAGCACCGACGGGATTGGATTAGTAAGTGGGCTATCCCCAAGGGTCTCACTCCTTTCTCTTAAATTATATACCAAATATAGGTTCATATTCTATAACCAAAATAGGTGGTGTTCCCGTAAGGTCTGATCATGGTATGTTATGGAAATCTCCTTTGAAATAGGTGTTGTTCCCGTAAGCAAGGTGAATGATATGATATGGAAATCCTTTCTAAAATTGGTGGTGTTCCCGTAAGGTGAGGTTATTCTCTGAAATGGGTGGTATTTCCGTAAAGAGGAGTAAGGTCTACCTTTGGCAAGTAGATCACCCTTTCTTCCGATGTAGGGTGAACAATGGGATTTCAAGTTGTATCTCACTTTGTCGTACATGTCGGTTGAGGTCACATCCCCACTATGAATATGTAGGTTTTGCATTCATGCATCATGGTTTTCATGGAATATCGATATGATATTCTTCCTTGCTTATATACTCCTTCTATATATATACGTGCCCTTGTCATCTTGCTTGTTTAGTAGGTTTATGATCATACGCGCTGCATGCCCGCATATATAGTGCATTCTATGTACTAACCCATATTCTTCACCAACATGATCTCACCATGTAAGGACTAGAGTCGATATATATCCACCTTTGGATGGTTAGTTTGGTGATCTCTGATTGTTGCTTGTGGTGAGACGTTTATTTCAAGGGAAAAACCTACCTTTCTCTATCTTATGTGTTGTTTACTTTCTTTCTACCTTATGACTTGAGGATGAGCTCGGGATATGTCGTGGCCGCCATCTTTTTTTATGTAGAGGCATTGTTGGATATATTAGATTCTATTGTCTGTCATATTATATGTTTGTTTGAGATGCTATGACTATATTATGTTTTGACTATGATTATGCTTATGCTATCTTGATACGTTTTGAGGAGAATGTGATTATGTGGAAAGTCCAAGTCCTTCCTTGCCCCCATAGCTTGAGTCCTACTTACTCGCCCCTTAGAACGTACTTGTTATGTACTATGTGATTCATGCAAATCCCTTCCCTGGTGACATCCCCATAGCTTGAGTTCAAAGCCCCGTAATCCCTTAGAATTATGTGTTTCCAAGACAATGATGTGTAAAGTTATGCTAAGATGGCTTGTTTGAGGACTTTTAGGTTCTTATTCTCCATGTCATATCTAGGTCCTACTCTCAAGTCATGACAAAGATGGTATTAGAGCACTAGGTTTAGAAATGGTCTTCGAAGCTCGATATGCCGCATCAAGTAGAGTCTTATTCATGGGTGTGTTGTGCACCATACCTATGAATGAGAGGCTATGGCGACGTTTTAGGAATTGTTTCACTTTATTATCCCTTATGTCGTGCTATGAAATGAGTCTTGAAGTCTTCTAACTCTGATGATGACCGGATACTCGACCTATTTCCATTCCTCCTTATCTTATGGCACCGACTAAATGGAAGAAATTAGTTTCTAAAAGGAAGATTGAGACTTTCTCCCAAAGGGGAGATGGTGCGCTTCGATATCTTCATCGGTTGTGAGTTCTCGATGTCGATGGGCTTAGATAAGTGACCATGAGGGAGGCCTATGACTCTTATTATTATATACATCAGGGATCCAACAAGATGTATTGGGTTTTGAGGGAGGTGTATTAGTGTCATGGCATGATGAAGGACATAACCAAGTTTATGTCGGAGTGTCTAAATTGCCAACAGGTGAAGGTAGAACACCAAAGGCCTGGTGGTTTGGCTCAATATATTGAGATTCCCACTTGGAAGTGGAAGATGTGAATATGGATTTCGTAGTTAGGTTACGCCGTACCTACAAGCAATTTGATTCTATATGAGTTATTATTGATCGGACGACCAAGTCGACCCATTTACTACCTGTCAAGAATACTTATATTACCAAAGATTATGCTAATTTGTATATTCGAGAGTTGGTGAGGTTGCATGGTGTGCCTATGTCTATCACATTGAATCGTGGTACTCTAATTATTTCTCATTTTTAGATGGTCTTTCTAAAAATGCCTTGGTAGTAAGGTGAAGTTGAGTACCACTTTTCATTCTCGAACTGACGGTCAAGCCGAAAGGACAATTCATACTTTTGGGGGGACATATTGGGGCCTTGTGTGTTGGAATTCAAGAGAGATTGGGATAATCGCCTACTGCTCATTGAGTTTTCTTATAACAATAATTTCCATGCTAGTATTAGAATGGCACCGTGTGAGGCTTTGTATGGAAGAAGGTGTAGGCCCCAAGTTAGATGGTTTGAGTTGGGAGAAATGGCCTTTGTAGGCCCGAATTTAGTGCTCGAAGCTATGAAAAAGGTGAAGTTGATTAGAAAAAGATTGAATCGCTCAAAGATGCCAAAAATCTTATTTGAATTTTTACGAAGAGAGACCTTGAATTTCATGTGGGTAATTAGGTTTTTGTGAAGGTTTCACTATGAAGGGTATTATTTGTTTTGGTAAAAAGGGTAAGTTGTGTCCTTGGTATGTCGGGCCATATGAGATTGTAGAGTGGGTTAGAAAAGTGGTTGATAGATTGGAGTTGCCTTCGGATGTGAGTTCTATTCATCTGGTGTTCCATGTGTCTATGATGAGGATATTGATTGGTAATCCTAGAGCAATTGTGCCTTTAGGAAGGTGTTGGTATTTAGGAAAATTTGACTTATGAAGAGGTGTCGGTTGATATCTTTGATAGGCAAGTGAAGAGACTTCGCAATAAGGATGTGGCTTTGATAATGGTGCTTGGAGAAATCAACATGTGGAGAGCGCTACATGAGAAACGAGGATAGACATGAAGAAGTGATATCCCCATCTTTTACAATCTACTCAAGCCTAAGGTACTAGGTTCTACTTATTACAAATGGTCCTAAATCTTTCAATTCTCGAGTCTCATGACATGACATGCATACATGCACATGAAAAAGATTTAAAGATGTTTTGAATGACTTGATAATGATTTGACATGAGTTGTAATGACTTGAAAATTTTCAAGAAATGGTCTATGCATTTTATTTATGTGTTAAGACGTTTCTTGTTTAAATCTAGCCTTTCAAGCCATGTTCTAGCCCATTCGAGGATGAATGTTCCCAAGGGGGAGATGATGTAACAACCTGGAATATTTAGAACCTTTTATTGTTGATTGAGATCTGATTTGAACTTATTTTGGTTGGTTAATGATCTTCACGAATCCCTCTTTAATGGTTGTATTCAAAGAAATTGTATTGGTTGAGTTTTTCTTGACGTCTTGTGGAAGTACTGCCTTTAAATGGTCATAACTCTTATAACGGGTAGAACTGAGAGGGCTATGACCTATCACATTAAATCTCTTTGTGTTATGTTTTCAACGCACTTGGTTTCACTTGATTCGGAGTTCGGATGACGAAGTTATGGCCTTTTTGGTGGGACTGCCTGCACAGGGATCTTTTCTGGAAATTCGCTAAGGCACTCTCATGGTAGCCTTCAAGGACCATATTACCTCTCACGGTCCGTGAGGATGCACTTGGGTGATGATTTCTTCAAAAAGCTTGGTTTTAAGCATGGAAAAGCCTTTAAGTGGAGTGATATGGTCTATGAAGCATGAAACGGACCGTGAGCCTTACTATTAGCCTACACTTGGCATTTTGAAACCACAGGAGAGTGCAAAAGATATAAGGAAAGTCCCACGGTACCTCACGTGGACTGTGGGAGTGCATACGAGTCGTGGAACTGGCCGTCTACCTGACGTTGATTACCATGGAAAATAGGGAGAATCACGTGAAGTGGAGTCATGTGGGATCCACCATGGGTCGTGTGATAACCCACAGGCCATGAAGATGGTCGTGGAGAGGTGTTTGAGGTGATAGTTAAAATACAAGAGGATGGCCATGGATAGTGTCACGGTCCGTGAAGTGTCACATAGGTTGTGTAGTTTTCATCAGCCATGTTGAAGCCTGTTTTCCTATTTCAAGTCGGATTAGGTTTTCTTTTGTATATATGTACTTATTTATTCCACTTTTAATTACTCTTGACTATTGGAGAGAGAATTCAATGAGAGAACAAAACTTTTGAGAGATTTTCACTAAATTCGTGGGTTTTCATTCATCGGTTCGCTATAGTAATAAGTGGATTCCTTGTTTATTTAATCGTAAGTTCTTTCTATGATATCTTTACCTCTTTATAACACGATTTCATCAATTATGCTAGGCTAAACCCACAACTAGGGTTGTGGGAACCATAACTGTCATGACCCGGATAGGGGGCCTAAATGTGATATGGCAAAGGAGGACCTGAAAACCCTCGATCAAGCCATCGTAGCATCATTACACACATCATCGGTTCGGAAGCGTGGAAGCTAAACACCTAGAACGTAAGTTCTAGGGAAGTGGGGACTTGGGACTCAAGCTTTGGGAACAATAATGGGAATGGGAAAAACATGCTTGCACATAGAACATAGTAATAATCTCTAAGGACAAGGGGAAATAAGATTCCACTATGGGGCACACCGGGATTATGGGACTTTCCAATAAGCACATAGCCATTCACAATAACCATCATGCAAGTCATAAGCATAATAAGAGAGACATGATCATAATCCAAGCTAAATAGCAATTGTATTAAATAACCAAAGGTTCAACATACAAGTCATACGTACAAGAGAATAAAGTGGTCCAACAATGCCTCTACATAGATGAGCAGGGCTTCGACAAGTTTGAGGCTCACCCTCAAGATATACGAAAGTAAATAACATAATATAAAGTAGGTAGATAGACGGTGGCTATTGCCCTTGAACAAAAGGTCTCACCACTAGCAATGTCTCCAATAAGATATCAAACGTCGTCCGGTAGAATGTAGATGTCACCCTCGGTCCCTACATGGTTAGAAAATGTAGAAAAGAATATGGGTAGAACAATTAAGTACTAAGTATGCGGGCTTGCAATGCATATGACAAGTATAGTATGACCAAGCAACATGCCAAGGGGACAAGTGATATGAAAAACATACATGTAGCCTAAGAGTAACATAACAATATGCCATGTCATGATGCATGAGATGCAATACTATGTTCATATATAGCGGGGATGTAACCTTAACCGACATCATGGAAGACCCGAACGAGCCACTATCTGGATCCAGTCAACTTGCCAAGTAGGACCCATGGATCCCTTGAACAAGGTATAGCATGACATGGGAACTCCTATCTAGGGATTCAAAAACCCATGGTGGCACATGGTTTGACGGAAAGGGGTGGAGCCCAATCCCTTGCTGCTAAGTTTCATCCCACGAGAATACGTATACATATACATGCAAAATTAAATCAAGAGGTTTACATTCATTTCAAATCATGCATCATTAGTCATGTTAAAACCGCTGTACAAGGAGCATGTTCATGCTTAAGACATAGGCCAAAAAGAGTTTCACAAACATTTCATGATCATTCCATATCAATACAATAAGAGTAGCTCATCTACATTGGCTTGTCAATTAAGTAATCAAGATAATATTATGGGGATGAAATCATCCAAATTTCTCAAAGAGCCATGGCAAGGGACTATGTGATCACAAGTCATAACATTACATGAAAACATGAGTTCATCAAGAGTTTAAATCAAGGGTTTCAATGGAACAATAATCATGCGCATGCCCTAAAGGAGATACAAGAACATGGGTAATGGTTAGGGTTCCTGGGGTCTTCAAGGATGAAAGAAGATGCTTGAATCAAGTCTCACATACGTTAATTTCACCAAAGAATTGCAAGGTCAAACTTAGTCAAGGTTTTCTTCCCCAAATTCTTCAAGCTTTCTTCAATGGAGGCCAAGAGGATTTTAGAATTCTCAAAGTGAATGTAGGAGACTTAGAATGGATGAATGAGGGTTTGGGGATTGATTTAGGGGTTTAGGAGACCTTAGGATACCTAAAAGGGGCTTGGGGAAATATTAAATCACAAAATTACCATTAATGAAACAGACTTTTCAATTCTAATCAGAGTCAAACGAAGGTGCTACAGTGCCCGTCAAATGGCTCATTGTCCGTGCAACTGCCCATCAAAATTGCCTTAGCCAAAATTTTAACGCGAACTTTCGGAGGACTTTCCGGACCTTTTGACGGGAAGTTGCACGGACCGTATGGATTTACACAAACTGTGTACTGGTTTGTGGAGCCGCACTTGGCCCAGGAATCAACTCCCAAGCCAAGACAAGCCACTGGAACACTTTACGAGCCACCTCACGGGCCGTCAAATGACTCACAGACCGTGGGATGGTCTGTGGCACAAGACTTGTCCCATGGGATGGTTCCTGGCCACCCATAGCTAACTGGACCTTCATACAGAGCCCCACATGAACCGTGACAAGTTTTACGGACCGTGGTCCTGTCCTTGGCTTCTTTTCAGGACCTATCTCCAATGTCTTCCGAATTTCAGGCAGTCCCACTATTTAGGCCATAACATCCTTATCTTAACTCTGAATCGAGTGAAACCAGTTTCGTTACGAAGTTAAATCAAAGAGCTTAAATTTGATACATAACATCCCACATGTTTCAACTCGCATAAAAAGTTATGCTAGCTCAAAGTGTACTGCCCAAACGGCCTCTCTAGGCCACCAAATGATCCATTTTGCATTCGGCCACTTAAACTCAACCCGTGGTTACCAAACCTCAACCATGACCAGTAGTACATCATACAATACCTGCCATAAGGAGTTTTCAAAAAAGTTTGGGTTGTTACATTATCTACCCCTTGGGAACATTCGTCCTCGAATGTGCTAAGACTAGGGCTTGAGGACACCAATAACAAACAAGAGACATGCTAACCAATACATCAAGAGACCACGCGTTAATTCATAAATCATTCAAAACTCATGTCAAAACATCATTTAAATCATTTTCGTGCTCATGAATGCATGCAATATCATGAAACTCAAGAAACAAAGAATTAGGACAAGTTAGAGGATAGAACCTAGTACCTTAGGTTTGAGTAGATTGGAAGAGGTGAGGATATCATTCCTTCATGTCCAACTCTGCTTCCCACGTTTCACTCTCCACGTCTTGATTTCTCCAAAGTACCTTAATCGAAGCCACTTCCTTATTGCTAAGCCGCTTCACTTGTCTATCCAAAACTTTAACCGGTACTTCCTCATAAGTAAAATTCTCCTCAAAAGTCACATCCTCCAAAGGTATAATGTCCTTTGGGTCACCAACTAACTTTCTCAACATAGACACATAGAAAACCGGATGAATAGACCTCATATCCAAAGGTAAGTCCAACTTATATGCTACACTACCAATCAGTTCCACTATCTCATATGGTCCGATGTACCTTGGGCTGAACTTGCCCCTTTTCCCAAAACGCATTATGCCCTTCATAGGAGACACCTTCACATACACCCAATCAACAACATGAAACTCAAGGTCTCTCTTTATCACATCCACATAAGATTTTTAACGACTTTGGGCCATCTTCAAACTTTCCCGAATCAACTTCACCTTCTCAATAGCCCCAACAAACAAGTCCAAGCCTATCAATGCCGCCTCACCAATTTCAAACCAACCAACCGGAGACCTACATCTCCTACCATATATATTCTCAAAAGGAGTCATACCGATGCTAGCATGAAAACTATTGTTATAGGCAAACTCAATGAGAAGTTGGTGATCATCCCAATTTCCCTTAAACTCCAACACACAAGCTGTTAACATATCTTCCAATGTTTGAATCGTCCTCTCAGTTTTCCCATCTATTTGAGGATGGAATGCAGTGCTTAAATTAACGGTAGCACTAAGTTCTCTTTGAAAGGACCTCAAAAAATGAGAAGTAAATTGGGTACTACGATCCGAAATGATAGACCTAGGAAGACCATGCAACCTAAACAATTCCCGAATATACACCTTGGCATATTCTTCGGCACTATAGGTAGTCTTGACCGATAGGAAGTGAGACGACTTTGTCATTCTATCAACCACGACCCATATAGAATCAAATTGCCTCCTAGTACGGGGTAACCCAACGAAAAAATCCATGTTTACATCCTCCCACTTCCAAGTAGGAATCTCAATGTCTTGAGTCAAGCTACCGGTCCTTTGATGTTCTACTTTCACTTGTTGGCAATTAGGACATTCCGACACAAATTGAGCCACATCTTTTTTCATACCATGCCACCAATACAAACCTTTCAAATCTTGATGCATTTTGGTAGATCCCAGATGAATAGAATATTTCAAATTATGAGTCTCTTTCTTAATAGTCCCCCTTAAGCCATCAACCTCTAAAACACACAAACGATCTTGGTACCAAAGCACACCATCTCCCACTTGGGAGAAAACCTCAATCTTACCATCGGCAACCAACTTCTTCAATTCCACCAAAGACGGATCTAAATCTTGCTTAGCCTTAACAGCAACTCCCAAGGAAGACTCGAACCCACCTTGCACAAAGATACCACTATTGTCGTATGTGGATAACTTCACACCCGACCTAGCTAACCGGTGCACATCTTTTGCTATTTCTTTCTTCCCCTCATCTACATGTGCCAAACTCTCCATAGAAAGTCTCCTAAGAGCATCCTCCATAACATTGGCCTTGCCGGGATGATAAAGCACACTCATGTCATATTCTTTAAGAAGTTCCAACCATCTCCTTTGCCTAAATTTAAGATCCCTTTGAGCGAACACATATTGCAAGCTCTTATGATTAGTGAACACATCAACTTGGACCCCATACAAATAATGACGCAAAATTTTCAAAGCAAACACCACCGCCTCTAATTCAAAATCATGAGTCGGATAATTTTGTTCATGCACCTTCAACTGTCGGGAAGCATAGGTTATCACCTTACAAACTCTACCTCTTTATCGGGAGAGATACCGGGTCACCCTTCAGGAACCACATCGGGAACTTACTAACCACCGAAACCGATTCAAGACTAGCCCTTCACACCTCTAACCCCTACCATATGATGAACTCTCCCTTACAAATTCCAGCCTAAGTACTACATCACAACCATACGACCCCAAGGTTTTGGAACTCACACCAATTCCATAACAAACAAAGGAGTCACAAAAGATAAGTTTCATCCGAATCAAGTAAAGCATATGCATCAAGGAAAGGAAAGATTCTTAACATACTCGTGATGACATCCGAAGCTCCCTCTACCTCTTGGCGACCATGAAGAGCATAAAAGAGATTATTTCTAGGAGAACCACCAACCATAGTCACTTGATCCCTTTTCCCATTCTTTGGGCATTTACAGATCTTGTGGTCCAAACCACCACACCCAAAGCAAGCACCTAGAGCTCTTCTACACGCACCCTCGTGATTCTTCCCACATCGACCACACTGATGTCATAATAGTCCACATCTAACCGGAGCAACTTGATCTCTCCTCACCTCCCTTGGAGAGTTAGAGACCTTGTGGTCCAAGCTACCACATCCGAAGCAAGCATCCGTAGCCTTTCTACAAACACCTTTATGACATTTTACACATCGGCCACAAGGAGAAGTTTGGGGACGATTCCCAGTTTGTGCCTTAGGAGGACACACTTTAGTAAAAACCCTCTGTTAGAGCCTTGGCCTTGTTGGAAGCGGCCAAATCCACAACACTTCACTTTTGAGAACCCACCATCATGTCGGGCCCTCTTAGCTCCGTGCACCCGCTCTTCTTTATGGCCATAGGATTCCGGCGAACTCATATAAGCGAAGTCCCTCACCCTCGAGGCTGGAGTACTAAAGTCTGCCGGATGGGCCAGGAGAGCTCTCCTTGGAAGCATATTTTGAAAGAGCGAAAACCGTACCAAAGTTTAGAAGGAATAATCGTAAGGTATCATGGCATGACATAAGGAAGAAGTGAAATGAGGAAATTCGTAAAATGTCATCATAGCCTCCCACTCATAGGCATGGTGCACAACACACCCATGAATAAGACTATACTTGACGCCGTATATTGGACTCCGAAGATCATTTATAAACCTAGGGCTATGATACCATCTTTGTCACGACTCGAATAGGGGGCCTAGATGTGACATGGCGAAGGAGGACCCGAAGACCCTCGATCAAGCCATCGTAGCATCATTACACACATCATAGGTTCAAAAGCACGGAAGCTAAACACCTAGCACATAAGTTCTAGGGAAGTGGGGACTTGGGACTCAAGCTATGGGGACAATAACGAGAATGGGACATGCATGCTTGCACATAGAACATAGTAATAATCTCTAAGGACAAAGGGAAATAAGATTCCACTATAGGGCACATCGGGATTATGAGACTTTCCAATAAGCACATAGCCATCACAATACCCATCATAAATGACATAAGAATAATAAGAGAGACATGATCATAAGCGAAGCTAAATAGCAATCATATTAAATAACCAAAGGTTCAACATACAAGTCAAACGTACAAGAGAATAGAGTGGTCCAACAATGCCTCTACATAGATGAGCAGGGCCTCGACAAGTTTGAGGCTCACCCTCAAGACAAACGAAAGTAAATAACATAATATAAAATAGGTAGATAGACGGTGGCTATTGCCCTGGAACAAAAGGGCTCACCACTAGCAAAGTCTTCAATAAGATATCAAGCGTCATCCGGTAGAATGTAGATGTCACCCTCGGTCCTTAAATAGTTAGAACATGTAGACAAGAATATGAGTTAGCACAATTAATCACTAAGTATGTGGGCATATAATGCATATGAAAAGTATAGTATGACCAAGAAACATGCCAAGGGGATAAGTTATACGAAAAGATTGCAAGTAGCCAAAGAGTAATATAACAATATGCCATGTCATGATGCATGAGATGCAATCCTATGTTCATATATACCGAGGATGTAACCTCAACCGACAACATGGAAGACCTAAACGAGCTACTATCCGGATCCGGTCTACTTGCCAAGTAGGACCTATGGATCCCTTTAACAAGGGATAGCATGACATGGGAACCCCTATCTAGGGATTCAAAAACCCATGGTGGCACATGAATTGACAGAAAGGGGTGTAGCCCAATCCCTCGGTGCTAAGTCTCATCCCACGGGAATGCGTATACATATACATGCAACATTAAATCTAGAGGTTTACATTCTTTACAAATCATGCATCATTAGTCATGTTAAAACCACTGTACAAGGAGCATGTTCATGCTTAAGCCATAGGCCAACAAGAGTTTCTAAAACATTTCATGATAATTCCATATCAATGCAATAAGAGTAGCTCATCTACATGGGTTTATCAAACAAGCAATCAAGACAATATCATGGGGATGCAAGCATCCAAATTGCTCAAAGAGCCATGGCAAGGGACTATGT
>JBCEWC010007407.1:8328-21477 GCA_038996855.1 Solanum aculeatissimum | reverse complement strand
GAGTTATGAAGTAGGGGTTGATTTTATCTCAATGGAACACCCTTTTGAAAGTGCGTACATGATTTAATAGTAAGGGAGTTACTGCTTGCCTGTAGTGGGATCTAACAGATGCCATCATGACCTAGAAAATTAGATCATGACATCTATTCTCTTATGAATTGCTTATTTTACTTTATATATGCTTATGATATGATCAAGAGTCTTGGATGGGGTGCCTTCGAGTGTCACATTCATCATATCATAACTAGGCCGTAAGTTTGGGTTGTGACAAACTTGATATCAGAGTACAAGGTTTGAAAGAATCCTAGGGCTTACAACATGTCACGTCTAGTAGAGTCTTTTTTATAGGTGTGAAGCATACCATATCTTAGAGCAAGAGGCCATGAGACGTTTATGAAATCTTAACTTCTTTTGTTATCTATGTCTTGCCTTCGAGGCTCTCATTTCCTAATGCCTGTCCTTTGGTATTTTCAGAAATACCTCAACAACGTATTCTATTATCTAGGGGAGTTGATTCTAATGAGGATCAAATTCCTTTAGCTCCTCCTGTTCCTCAAGTCCCTCAAGCTGACAAGTGGCTAATTAAGAGTTTAGGGATACCATTACTATGTTGGCTCATGTTATTGCTTCTCCAAAGACTCCTACTCCGGCTTCAAGGGTGAGAGATTTTGCTAGGATGAATCTATCAGAGTTTCATGGTTCTAAGATAGATGAGGATCCATGAGAGTTCATTGATGAGGCCTACAAGGTGGTGGAAATTAAGGAGTTATCTTCATAGGAAAAGGTCGAATTGGTGCGTATTAACTTAAGGGAGTTTCCCAAGTCTTGGTTCGCATAATAAAGAAGGATTTATTGATTGAAAGAGATTTAAGGCCACTTTCCTTGATCGTTTCTTCCCACTTGAACTAAGGAAAACTAAGGTGATGGAGTTTATTAATTCGAGGCAAGGTGACATGAGTGCGAGGGAGTATGCCCTCAAGTTTACAAAATTATTCAAGGATGATCCTTCTTTGGTTTCTGACTCTAGGGCACAAAGAAACAAGTTCACCTTGGGTGTGTCCGATTTTTTTAAGATGTAGTTTAAAGACGCAATTCTTATTAATGAGATTGATATTTCTTGGATCATGAGATACGTCGAGCAAGTGGAGAGTGAAAAACTTCAAAATATGAGGATGAGGGAGTAAAAAAGGGCTCATTTTTATGGTGGATTTTATCATGCTAATTCCAGTGGTGGCTATTTCGAACAAGGTTAAGGGTCACCCAAAGGTTCTCCTCAAGGAATTATAAAAGGTTGGGTGCCTACCTCTATGGTTCAAGGTGATATTATGAAGATTGGTGGTGTTATTCCTCCTAGATGCCCTAAGTATGGGAGGAACCATGTTGGTGATAGCTTGAGATGAATGGGTGCTTGCTATGGTTATGGAATGATGGGGCACAAGATCTTTTAGTGTCCTAATGTTACTAATAAAGGGAAATAAGGGCATAAACAAGGTCAAATGTCTCAAAGAGGGCAAGTTCAACAAGGTGCCCAAGCTTAAGGAGGTGGTCCACATGGTAATCGGTTTTATGCTCTACATACTAGGCAAGAGGTAGAAGAGTCTCTCGATGTTGTTATGAGTATGTTAAGAGTCTTTGATCATGATGTGTATGCTTTACTTGACCCCGGAGACACATCAAACTTTATGGCAAGGTAAGAAGTAACAAAGGACAAGTTTTATGTGTCTCTGGAAGTCTTGGTGAGTTGATCCTCACCTAGAAAGTTTATAGAAATTATCCTGTGTCGATCTTGCATAGAGTCTTCCCATGTGATCTTGTTGTACTTGATATGACCGATTTTGATATTATCCTTGGTATAGATTGGTTATATGCATCTTATGCTTCTATTAATTGTCAAACCTGTAAGGTCACATTCCAAGTTCTTAATGAGTCTATTCTTGAGTGGAATGGACCAAATTCGGTGTTCAAGGGTAAGTTTGTTTCTTATGTAAAGGCTATGAAAATCATTTCCAAAGGGTGCATATATCATGTTGTCTGGGTTTTGGACTTTGAGTCCAAAGTTCCTACTCTTGATTCCGTTCCAATAGTTAATGTGTTTCCTAATGACTTGCCTGATATTTCTTTTGAAAGGAAAATTTACTTCAGCATTGATATTTTACCTGACAGTCAACCTATTTCTATAAATCCATATCAAATGGCCCCTATGGAGCTCAAAAAAATTTAAGGAGCAATTAAGAAACTTGCTTGATAAGGGGTTCATAAGGCCTAGTGTGTCTGCATGGGATACTCTCGTATTGTTTGTAAGGAAGAAGTATGGTTCCTTTGAATATGTGTGGATTATCGATAATTGAACAAAATGACTATAAAAAATAAGTATCCACTACCAAGGATTGATGGCCTATTTGATCAGCTACAAGGTGAATGCTACTTCTCCAAGATTGATCTTCATATGAATATCAATGATTGAGGGTGAAGGAAGATATCATTTCAAAGATGACATTTAGAACTTGGTATGGTCATTTCCAACTCTTGGTTATGTCATTTGTACTAATAAATGCCCCTGTAGCCTTCATGGATTTGATGAATAGGTCTTCAAATCATATTTTAATATGTTCGTGTTTGTGTTCATAGATGATATATTGGTCTATTCATAGGATATAAAGGAGCATAAGGATCATTTGCGGATTGTGTTTCAAGCATTGAGAGATAGGCAACTTTTTGTCAAGTTAAGAAAATGTGAGATTTGTCTAAAGGAGATGGATTTCCTTAGATATATTATTTTGGGTGATGGTATTAGATTTGATCCAAGGAAGACCGAGAAGGTGAAGAACTGGTCTAAACCATTGTTTCCTTTTGACATTAGGAGCTTTTTAGGTCTGGCCGAGTATTATAGAAGAATTGTTGAAGGGTTTTCTTCCATTGTCTCTCCTTTGACTAAGTTGACCCAAAAAAGGTGAAATTTCAATGGTCTGACGAATGTGAGAAAAATTTCCAAATGTTGAAAGTTTCATCTTACTTTAGCCCTATTTTAACATTGCCTGAAGGTTCTGAAGATTTTGTTGTTTATTATGATTACTAATATTAGGCTTAGGTTGTGTGTTGATGCAGCATGAAAGGAACTTACCCATAATCTTGAGTTATTGGCCATTATATTTGCATTGAAGATTTGGCGACATGATATCTATGGAGTGTATTTGGATATATTCACTAACCACATGAGTTTGCAATATGTGTTTGGCAAAAGTGATTTGAACATAAGGAAAATAAGGTGGTTGGAGCTTTTAAAGGACTATGATATGAGTGTGATGTATCACATCGGGGTAAGCCTAATGTTGTGGCTGATACACTTAGTAAAATGTCTATGAGCAGCGTTGTACATGTTGAATGGAAAGAAAGAGCTAGTTAAAGAAGTGCACCATTTGACTCATTTGGGTGTAAGGCTAAATGTCTTGAACAATGGTGGCGTAATTGTACAAAATAGAGGGGATCTTCTTTGATAGCAGAGGTTAAAGCAAAGAAAAAAATGGATCCTACATTGGTTGAGTTGAAGACGTTAGTGGTTGATAAGAAGATTGAAGTCTTCTCATTAGGGGGAGATGGAGTATTTCATTGCTAAGAGTGGTTGGGTATCCCTAATATAGATGGTCTAAGGGAAAAGATACTTGATGAGGCTCATAATTCAAAATATTCTATTCATTCGGGTTCCACTAATATGTATAGAGATTTGCGAGAGGTGTATTGGTGGAATAACATGAACAAAGACATAGCAAGATACATAACATAGTGTGCAAATTGTCAACAAGTAAAGGTGGAAGACCAAAGATCGAGTTGTTTGGACCAAGTCATTCACTTTCCTACTTGGAAATAGGAGGAAGTAAATATGAATTACATCATGGGTTTGTCAAAGACTAGGAAACAATTTGACTCTATATGGGTGGTTGTTGATAGAATAATGAAAACAACCCACTTTGTATTGGTAAAGACTTCTTATGGTGCCAAAGATTATGCTAAAGTCTTTATTCGAGAATTGGTAAGGCTGCATGGGGTATCAATGTCCATAATATCATATCGTAGTGCTCAATTCACTTCTCATTTTTTAGGTCTTTCCAAAAAGGCCTTGGCACAATGGTTAAACTAAGTACAACATTTTATCCTCAAATGGATGGGCAAGCTGAAAGGACAATCCAAACGTTGAATGTTCTTGATTTCAAAGATGGATGGAATGATCACTTATCAGTTATCAAATTTTCATATGACAATAGTTTTCACTAAAGTATTAATATGGACCCATTTGAAACCTTATATGGTAGGGGATGTAGGTAATAGGTAGGATTATTTGAAGTTGGAGAGATGTTCTTTATTGGACTGGATTTTGTACTTGACACTATGGAGAAGGTAAATATCATAAGAGAAAGTTTGAAGGCTGGCCATAGTCATCACATGTCATATACCAAAGTTAGGAGAAAAGATCTTGAGTTTGACGTAGGTGATTGAATGTATTTGAAGGTTTCACCTATGAAAGGAGTAAGGTCTTTTGGCAAAAAAGGCAAATTGAGTCCTAGATATGTGGAAATTTATGAGATTGTGACATGAGTTGAGAAAGTTTCTTATGAGCTAGAGTTGCCTATGGAGTTAGCTATGGTCCATCCGGTGTTTAATGTGTCAATGTTGAGAAAGTTCTTAGGTGATCCAAATTTTGTTATTTCATTGAAAGATGTGACTATTTGAGGAGAATCTAACCTAAGAAGAAGTACCAACTGAAATTTTTGACTGTCACGTGAAAAGATGGAGAAATAAGGAAGTGGCATCTGTCAAAGTATTATGGTTGAATCAACAAGTTGAGAGTGCTACTTGGGAAGCGGGCGGACATGCTGAAACGATATCCTTACCTCTTTTCTTCTATGTAAGACTAAGATACCTAAATATGATCTATTCTTCCAAATAATCATGAAGACGTGTTTCCTTATCATATTGCCCGAATGCATTATGATGAGACTATTCTTGAGTGATATTTGATGCATAAGTTTGACCATTTTATGGAAATGATGATTAAGTTGCATATTTTTTATTCATTATGGATTGTTGGTTATATTGTTACTCTACTCAAGCTTACTTTTGTCTCATTGGACAACGAATGATTCTAAGGGGGAGATATTGTAACACCCCACATGTTGAAAATTCTGGAAAATGGGAAAGCTGTAGAAAATCTTGAAATGACACGTGTTACGAACCAATCTATAGCTCGTGGATTAAACCATGGGTCCTAGGAAGATCTTGTGGTTGAGGTCCAGAACTTGGAAATATTTTGGTTACTAGAAGTCAAAGTACGAGGGACTCTATGAGTCGTACTCCTTAATACAGATAGTGAATTGGATCATGAAAAGGCCTCTAAGGGATAAAACATTTTTTAAGTGTGGGGAGGTTCTATGGGGAGATTTACAACTTGTATATGGAACTATGAACCACATTGTTGGTTCGTGGTTTGAGAGGTGCAATTTCCAATAACTCAATTTTTAGGGCCATACCTAGTATGCGCCAAAGTATGAACCATGGAGTGGTTTATGGGCGAGAAACAATGGGTCGTGGATGCCTCTGACAGGTTTTAAGTGAAAGGCTCTTTGGTCATTTTCATTTCGTTTGACTCCTAAACTTCGTCATTTTTTCCCTCATAACTAACTTAACCGACTCAATACCTATAAAACCTATTCCTAATTCATTCTATCTCATTTACTCACACAATCCACTCCTAAATTCCAAATTTTCTCTCTATAAGAAAGGACTCCATTGGAACTAGGGTTTCAAGTTTTGATAAGGATTTCAAGGTATATTCATCTCAATTTAAAAAGCTTCTCACTTGAGGTATGTAGAGCTTCATTCATGGATTAGGATCATCCATGAAGCCCAACTCAAATCTCCTTTTTCTTCAAAGTTTAAACATGGATTTCTATGAGTTTTTATAATGACATTCCAAATAACTGGATTATGATTATTATACCTATTTATGCATTAATTATGAGAAATTATATGATTTCTATAATTTTCAAGTGAATTAAAGTGATTTCAAGTATATGATGATTATGGCTTGTTGAATTAATGTGGGTTCCATTACTAATGACTCAAATTGATTTCAATTGCATGACTGCTATATGATTTTCATCTAATTACATGATCTTAACCTGGATTGCTCATGAACCTACACATGACCCTAGTTTCTATGACAAAACTATGACTTTATGAATTATGATTTCAAGTATGAAAAGTATATTTTAATGATGATAATGATGAGGGTGACTTAAGACCCTAATATTGATGAAATGATGATAAAATGGGAGTATACCCACACTATATGAAAGTTATGTTGATAGATTATTCCTATAATATGATATATTTTCATGAGGTTATGATGCATATTTTACAAGCTATGAAGGTATGATTTTGATAAAGTATGAATTATGTTGAAAGCTATGTTTATGCATGATTATGTATTCCATGTGATTTGACTTAGCACTGAATGAGATTTTGTGAGCGGGGCTATCTCCAAAGGTCCTTATATAAATCCTCAAGTCTCATAACTATGCTCCACCATAGGTTTATGGTTATGTGACTATAAGGCTATCTAATGGATCCATATAACTCTATGTTCATGTGATACTCACTTTGGTAGGATAGAGCCTAAAGGTTGGGGTCTTTATGTACATGCTAGGATAGAGCCTATAGGGTGTGGGTCGACTCTACTTTAGCAAAGTAGACTACTCTTTCGTTCAGTATAGAGGGAACATAGGGATTCCATGTAATAATCTGCATGGTCTTATTATCGATTATGGTCTTATTCCCACATATTTATTGTAAGATATAAAAGGTTTTATGATGCTTCTATTCATGGTTTTAAACACACATTAATCATTTATATCTTGCCCTTATTCTGTTGTTATGATTATGCATATTGCTATTATGTTAAAATGTTTCTTTGATGCATGACATACCTACATACTTAGTACATTCCACGTACTAACACATATTATTTTGTCTACATGATCTAACCATGTACGAACAGGTGATGATGAGACTATTCCTCCATTTCGTGGCTAGAGTAGATTGTGATTGAAGATTGGTGGTGAGTTCCCATGCTTCGGGTGATTGAAGATTGTTATTCTATCTTGAGGGTGAGTTAGTAGCATGTTCTAAACCCCGCCAAGATCTATCATGTAGAGGCATGTTTCGGACTAGAGAATGTTCTAATTCCCCTAAGGGAAACCATGACTTTTGTATTGATATGTTGCTCTTACTACTCTCTTATGAATTGCTTATTTTACCTTATGTATGCTTATGATATGATCAAGAGGTTTGTATGGGGTGCTTTCAGATGTCAGATTTGTCGTTCTACGGTTAGGCCCTAGGTTCGGGATGTGACATGATTAACTATTTATATGAATGGAAAAATATTTTCGGTGGTAAAGGCAGGAGGACTTTAAGTTTCTAATTATGTTTTAGCACTTGAGGCCTTTGCTCATTCAAGCTCTTCTATTTGATCTCTACTATGATTGTCATCAAGTTATGCAAGTAAAACACATTAGATCATTGAAAGATGATCAGTCAAGTGTGTGTATTTGTAATATGATTAGTTCGAGAGAAGTATAGTCTGCCAGCCGGTTTAATTAAACAGGATTCCATATCTTTAATGAATTTGCACAGGTTGTATCAGTTGGATAAACTACTTTGACGAAATATTTTGAGTGAATTGTTGTTTTGGTGGTTGGAATCAGGAAAATATTACAGATCAATGAGAGAATAAAGATACTTGATAGCTTAAATGTACAATGCTTGTGATTGCAAAGATAGTATAAAAATAACACAACATATAAGATCAAGAGAATGCCAGTAAATATGAAAAGTAAGAATCCAAATATTTTCTAAAACAATATCCACAAAAAAGGAGGCACTTTTCCTTTTCATTTCAACTGCAGTTGCCTCCATCAGAGGATGTAGCTATTTCTATTTAACCATTAAAAATATGTTTGAGACCAACCACCTCAATCTGATTTCTTTTTTTCTCGTTAAGAAGAGGCTTCTGCAGCTACAGCTGCATCTGAAGTTCCTCAGCCTTTGGTTCTTTGGTGTCTAAGCTCTTCTCATCTTTAGTTGATTCCTTTGCTGCTTCGCTCTATTTCAAAGTATAATCAATCAGTATAATTAGAAAGAGTTTTTGATTTTTCTCATAGGTCAATACTCTCACTCCCACCATTTTATGTGCAGCCTTTTTCTTTTTGTGAAAAATGTTACATTACTATAATTAGAAAATGTTTCTCCTTTTAATCTAAATAAAATAGTTTATAACTATGCAAATATCTAATAATTATTTTACCCCACAAGTGTCGAAAGTCTTTATGTTTTCTTAAACATCATGGCAACTCAAACTGTGTTATATAAAATGTGACAAAGGGAGTATTAATGTTACCCTTAAGATACCTCATTGAGCAAAGATCCGAGAGATTGATGCTTGTCATCAGCACTTTTCTCCTCAGCCATTTTGTGTTCCTCCTTTAGCTTGGCATCTGTCACTTCCACTACCTCAGGGGCGGTGGTGGTGGTAGTTTCCTCCTCCTTTCGTTGCTCTGGTAAAGTAGCAGCCATTGCTTCAGCCCTCATGCTCTTCGGTACACTTGCACATGCTCCCATTTTCTTTTTAGGGCTGAAACCTTCTCCCTCCTCTCACAAACTCATGTACAGGTTTGTGAGAGAAAAGAAGAGATGAAAGAATGCCAAATCAAGAAAAAAAGATGACTTTCAAGTAATTCACAATGAATTTGTTTCCCTTTCAGATCGGTATATATTCATTGAATTGAAAATAAAATTATCTTTTCCGAATTTCTATCTACAACACAGAAAATTTTAAGGGAAGTCAATGGTCTCAACAAAGGATCACCGTGTTAATTTGTATCATTTACTAAGGATATGTTCAGTCCCAAAGGAAAATATTTTGTTGCTAGAAATTAACACCTTCTTTGGATGGTTGTCACCTGTTACATTGTATTCCATTGTTAGTTTAGATATAATATTTATTTTGGTTGTTGTTCATTGTATCATGTTCATTAAATCCATCGTATGCAACGATCAATAAAAATCACATTTTGTGTATCGACTGATTTGGTGTAATTGCGGCCATACTTTTTTATTCTCTTTATATTTTGTCTCTACTTATTATTTAATTATTTTTTATCTTTTCATAATAGTTCTACCCCGTTATCTATTTGTTTTTATTTTGTTGGTTCATTATTCAAATTATTGATGTACATTACATAACAAGAAAGAACAAGAAAATCTATCCAAATATTGTATTTATTAAAACAATATAATAGTACAATACAATACAACACCATATAATACGTGATACGATACATTATGAAACAATACGTATGTAGTAAAATTATTATCCTAAAAGCATTTAAATATAATTTAAAAAAGAAACTATGAGAAGTGGAGGTGGGGAGGTAGAGGTGTGGGATTGTGGAGAAGAAGACAATGGAGGGTGACAAAGAAGATGAGATGTGCTGTGTAGGGAGCACATGATGAAAATGAAATATCATTTGTGGAGCTTTTATTTTTTCTACTTTTATTAGAAAGCTCATTTTACTCATTTTTCTAAATTTAATATTTTCCAAAATATTTGACAAATCGAAAATTTGAAAACCTTCGCTGAAAAGTATTTTTGTACTTAACAAAAAATTACGAATGGCCTCCGTTGTGAGTTTGGATCCATCATTTTTCTGATGAAAAATTAGGAAAAGTGTACGAATGGTTTTGCATGTATTTCTAGTTCCTTATTTCCTACATTGAGAATTAACTTCAGCAATAATCTTTAAAAGCAATTTTTTTTTTCTAAATTTTTTTGTGGGATAGCTGTGTGTCTTTTATTTTGTTTATTAATATGTTTGGCGGGGTCGACTTCTGAATCATGGAGAAATAGAATATACAAGAGGTGAGAGCTTTTAGCCCTATTTGAATTGACTTATTTCAATTTTAAGCGCTCTTAAATTATATTATTTTTTAAATATTTTAATAGTGTTTGGATAAAATAAATAAGTATTTCTAAGCATTTCATTCTAGTCAAAACAATGAAAATAACGAAAGTCTATAAGTTAGTATTTATAATACATAAGTCAAATGTCAATTCAAATGGGCTCTTAGTTAAATTGAAACTTTATATGCAACTCATGTCAGATGAACACCGCTATCAATATTACTCTGTCATTTCGTATATGACTTTTTGTTCTATTTTAAAATGAAGATATCTTTCTAAATTTCTAAATAATTTAATTTAGAATTTTCACTTTACTTTATACGGATGAAAAAATACTTTTTTCTTAAATTTCATTTATATTCCAAATTTGCCATATAAATTGAAACTAAGTGACTAGTAAATTGTCCATTGCACGAGACCAATGAGACCAAAAGGATACATTGACATCCAAACAATTTAAAATGAGAGAAGTACTAAAAATATCTTTTAACTTGACACAAATTATTCGTTTCGTCCTTAAACTATTAATACATTTAAAAACACCTTTCAACTTGGCGAACTAAGTTTAAATACACCCTCAAACTTGGCACAAATTATCAATTTTGTTCCTAAACTATTGATAGGCTTAAAAAAAATCCCTCAACTTGACAAACTAAGCTTAGAGACACCCCTCCCATACCACATGCCATAACAAGTGAGTACAATTTATTTAAAATGCATGAAAGGTTAAAAAAAGACCACATGAGCCTTAATTTTCTCTCTTTTTTTTTTTTTAAAAAAAAAACAATAATTTTTCTTTAATTTTTAATTGCCAACTACTAGAATACCTTTCTTCTTCCCATTTAACCTTTCCTCCATTAATGGTGACCTCAAAACAAGATCTATTTTTTTTTAATCTCATTTTTAATTGTTTGATTCTCTTTCTTTTCCTATTTTGTTTATGATTATTTTTTGTCAATGTGAACTTCTGACAATGTTAAAAATTTTATGGTCGGATGGCAATCTCGTAAGAAGATTTCGGAAGTGTAAAATATGGCAGCAAATGAACCTCTACAAAATTTCAAATCAAAATTTATTAAGTTATAAAAACATGAAGTTGAGGGGTGTTTTTAAGTCTATCAATAGTTTAGGGACGAAACTAATAATTTGTGCCAAGTTCGAGGGTGTATTTAAGCTTAGTATGCCAGGTTGAGGAGTGTTTTTAAGACTATCAATAGTTTAGGGATGAAACTAATAATTCGTGTCAAGTTCGAGGGTGTATTTAAGCTTAGTTCACCAAGTTGAGGGGTGTTTTTAAGCCTATCAATAGTTTAGGGAAGAAACTAATAATTTGTGTCAAGTTCGATGGTATTTTTAGTACTTCTCTCTTTTAAAATTCTCCGGGGATGCAACATAGATAATCTTACTAGATCATTGATAAGTTGACATTTTTCCAACTTACTGAATGTTTAATCATGGATTATTAATAATTTTCCATGATTTCGAATGACTTTCTATGCTAAAAAGGTTGTTGTGCAGGCATTTGACAAAGTTGCTGATAAACAGTGATACAAGACCAAAGCTGCTGATAAACAAGGTTGTTGTGCAGTCATGTAACAACCTATTCCTGTTATGAACAACCTATTCCCGTTGTTATGAAAACTTCTGAGTAGTAACTTGTAAAATTTTAGCCTAGGCACACTCTGACGAAAATTTAAGTCATGTGTGGTTTGAGGTAATTCAATAATGGATTAAGGCTTGAAATATTAGTTTGATATTTTGAATTGATAGACAAGACTACAAGGAGCCTATAAGGCTTTACGAATCAAATTTGAGTGAGTAGAACAACTGTAATTGATCTTGGTGCAAAGGATTGATTTTAAAATATCATTGTTTGAGAGTGTATGCGAAATGGAGGTTGGAGACACGAATCCTGAGTTTACATCTCTGTGCAATTGGCTATGGCGGGATTACTCTCTCGATGGCAGGACCTCTACAGTGAGATAAGTGATGGCCATGATGAGATTGTCGCTAGTTTAAGTTCGAAAAGTCCAAAAATCATTTTTATTTCTCTCATTTTGTTCTTGAGAGACCAGAAACAACGTAGTATAGTAATTCCTTAATTATCAACCTGTTTCTTCGATAAAGGTACATTATTCATTCATCTAACTTATAATTTAATTTCTAGACCATGGAATCTATGGGGATCCTATTAGAGGAGGTATTGACTTGAAATTAATAGTGAAAAAGCCTTAGTTGCATGAGATAATTATGAAAGTGTCCATGAGTTAGGATTTCAATATAATTTGAGTATTTTAGACCATTATTTTTTGATTCTTTGTAATTTATTATTTTAGACCAAGAACAAGCCAAGGCGTTAAAAAGGAGGAAAACTTCAATTTTTAAAACAAATCTAAGGCTTGTTTCGAGGTAGGTGATGGTTTGAATTCCCATTTGTATTATATATGCTTGTTAATTATATCATTAGTATTACTTGATGTATGAGAATAGGAAATGATAGACTGCGCCTAATAAATGACTATCCGTAATAAATTGCATTCAATAAGATCTGTTACTCAAATTGGGCAAGTTGCAAATTATTCATTATGGTTGCGATTGTAATTATGATTGTGATTGTAACTAAGGATCAGGTGTCATGTTCTAACACATTATTGAATCAGGTGTCATGTTCTGACATATTATTAGCTTAAGTATCACATTCCAACCTACTATTGGACCGGGTGTCACCTTTTGATATATTATTAGATCCAATGTCATGTTCCTACACATCAAAATTAGATGTCACATTCCAACTCACTAATTGTTTGGGTGCGGGTCCCATGAGAGGACCATCGTTGACTTGTTGCTTGAGATTGTCAGTGTGAAATTTATATATTGACCACGAATTGTATAATGAAAATGTATTGGAGACTTGTGAATGTTTCTGTATATGAGTGTTTTTACTATAAGTGTTTCCCTGTATGTATTTTATTTATTTGAATGGATGTGTAATCCTAATACTCTGTTATTATGCGTACTGATACAACACTTTCTCTTTGTTTGTTGAGTATAGAGCATCTTCAAATAGCTATTGATAAACCTTAGTTAGAAAATCAGTGAGCAATCAAATTCAGGAGTGAGCCAACTCATTTCAG
>JBCEWC010007406.1:0-16982 GCA_038996855.1 Solanum aculeatissimum | reverse complement strand
CCCCTCCCCCCCCCCCCTCCCCCCTTCCCCCCCCCCACCTAATTCCCAGGTGTTCAATCAGGACTACTGGCACCAATGGTAAGAAAACCAAGGTCAAAACTACAGACGATAGGGAGCATAAAATAATAACAATCTGGGTGGCTTCTATGATCAAAATAGAGGCCAAGATAGAGATGCTGAGTGGGGTCGTAGATATGGTTACAAAAGTGATACCTATATGCCACCCCACAATCGTGATTTTGGTACAGGTTCCTCTAGAGTTGAGGAGATGTTTGACAAATTATTGAAGAAGGCTGATGCGCAGGATGAGACACTTAGGGGGATAAAGAATGATATCTCTAGCATTAATCAGAAGATCAAGTCTTATTCAGTTACAATCAAGCAACTTAAGCAGCAATTTAGCCAGATCTTGACTTAGCTCAACCAATGCGAGAAGGGTACTCTGCCCAGCAACACTGTTCAAAATCCAAAGAATGAAGGGAAGTGTATGACTTTCACAACTCACAGTGGGAAGTAGACCACTTACCCTCCAATGCCTGCAGATGATGATGAGGTTCATCATGAGGGTATTGTGGATAAGCAAGCGAAAACTGGAGATGTTAAAGTTCAGACTGACAAAAGCAATGTCACGCTAAAACAACTGAGACCCATTCCTCGACCTCCTCCACCCTTCCCACAGAGACTAAAGAAAAAGGAGGAGGAAGGTAAGTTCAAAAAATTCCTTTCCATGTTGAAGCAACTTTCTATCAACATGCCAGTGATAGAGGCATTAGAGAAGAAGTCCGGATATGTAAAGTTTATGAAGGATCTGGTGATGAAGAAGCCCACTGTGAGTTAGGAGCTCTCACAAGAGCTCTAACATTGTAGTTTTATCTCTACCCAGTCCTTGGTGCAGAAAAGAGAGGATCTCGAAGCATTTACCATTCCCTACACTATAGGGGATATGGAGTTCGCAAGGGCATTATATGATCTTGGTGCCAACATTAACTTGATGCCCCTTGTGATTTTTAAGAAGATTAGTCTGGCAGCCCCTACACCTAATAGCATGCGAATGTTAATGGTTGCCCAAACTGTGAAGAAGTCGGTGGGAATCCTACATGATTTCCTCGTCAAGGTGGAAAAATTTATATTCCTTGTGGACTTCGTGATCTTAGACTGTGAAGTCGACTTTAAAGTCCTAATCATCTTGTGAAGACCTTTCTTGGCGACTGAGTGAGCCCTAGTGGACATGGAATCTGACATCCTCAAGTTTAGATTGAATAACGAAGAAGTCACCTTTAATGTTTGTAGGTCGATGAAGAGGCCAAATGAGCTTAAGATTGAGTTGTAGGCTATTTATGAAGTCTGAATAATCAGATAGCCATGTCATGCCGCGACAATAAATTAGGTACTGCTTGGGAGGCAACCCAAGTTATTTCTATAATAATCATAGTTTAGTCTTTAGTTTTTAACTCTAGACTTAAAATAGGTTAGCTATTTTTTATTTTTAGGTCTTAAATTTTAGAAAATGGACTGGTGATATATAGGGTATTAGTGTATTTTTCATGTTCAGTAGGTACCAGATTAAGTCAACCATTTTTGGCTGAAAAGAAACTGAAAATGGACTTTACGAGTGACTCTACAGGTCGTGCTATATTATACAACTCGTAGACCATCTCGTAAAGTTCTCTAGTGTGCAAGGATTTGATGCACTCCAGTCCACGAGAAAATTTCATGATTCGTATATAGAACTACGGGTCATGGATCCCAAGTAAGTCCCTAAAATTTGCCTAAGTGTCAAAAGTGGTTTATGAGACCCTATTTACGAGTTGTATTCCATAATATGGATCGTACAAAGGCTCGCAAACTACACCAGTGGATAAAAAGGTTTAAGGCTTCCATAAAACCATGATCTATGGGCCATAGTGCATTCCACGACCTGTAATTGGCGTTTCGTGAAGCCTGAACCCTAATATTCTAACCCGACCAGATATGGTTTAAATAGGGGTCAAAATTATTTTGACACCATTATTTGCAAATGCCAGCAATCCCAAACCTTAATATGACCACTCCCATTCTCCTCTGACCAAGAATCCATCAACCCATGTCATTTTTTGGCCACCTCCGGTGAACCCACCTCTCCTAGGGTTTTGAACCCCCATAGTGTCCTTTTCATCCTCCTCCAAATCGTATTTCAAATCTGTAAGTCTACGGTCTCTAAAACCTACTTTATCAAGTTGTGATTTGTGTGAGTTTGATTGGTATTGGGGATGGGTTTAGCAGAGTCATGAACCTAGTCAAATATTATGCCTTGAAAATTTAGTCATAACTTTGATTATGTTGATTAAGGCAAAAATAGGTGCTGAAAAGGGTTGGGTATTTTAATTGTGTGTTGGCATAACTACGCGGTCATTGTAATATATTGAAAAATTTGTGCGTACATGGCCAAATAGTTAGTGCACGCATTGATGGATGGTCGGATGAGTTAAAACGTATAATAAATCTTTTGATGGGTGTTTTGTAATGATAATACATGGTTGAGGTTGGTAACTTTGCGTGAATTTGCATGTAGGTGCATGAATCTTTGTTTAAAAATGTTATTTTAGTTGGTAAAATTGGTCAGGGGAACTCGTAGATGAGGTTGTCAAAGATTTCTTAACACTGGCCATGTCTACGAGGGTCTTCTATAACTCGTGGATCAATCCATGAGTAGTGGTTGCCCTTCGTGAAAGGTTCTAGTATTGAAAAATCTTGGGGGTTCATCATACGAGATCTTTTATAACTCGTGGACTATTCTATGACTCATAGATAGGTCTCGTAGAGTTCACCAGTGTTGGTCCCAAACTAGGACTCACATCCATGACTCAACCTACCACTCGTAGAGCATTCTACGAGTCATGACTATGCCTCATAGAAGTAAGTCTAGTTACTAAATAGTTTCTAAACATTGCCCCACGAAACCCTTTACAACTTGTAGAGTACTCTATAACTCGTAAAGAGGGTTTCGTAAACCTAAATTTCCCCAGTCCAGTTCTGAAATTTTCTTGTGTTTTTGGATTGTAATTCATGGAACTAATTTGTTTCATGTTTGTGTGTCTTGTAGGTACCATGGCCCCTAAATCAAAGAAAGAGAAAATTCTAGCTACGAAGGCCCACCTTCAAGACGATACCACAGATTCAGAGCATGCCCCCGAGGCTAGTGGCTCTGTAGATGAGCTTGACATCCAACTAGACTTTGATGTAGAGCCATGACAAAATCGGGCGTCCGTTAGGCATGCTACATCGCATGATATTATGTTCCGCCCTTCCCAGTCTGATGAGGGAGGTGATAGGGCCTGCAGTAGTATTCAATTGGCCTCCTCTGAGAGGCGGTCCGAATCTTCTTCTGAGGATAGTTCAGACTTCTCATAATCCTTCAGCCCTCGCACACCCAAGTCATCACCAGATGCAGAGCAAAATCAGTGGTGCATCGAGGGCATGAAGACTATATTAACAGAGTATATGCAGAGGAATGAGCATAACCGGCCTGCTCATTCCATACTAGAGGAGTCCCAGGTCACCACCATAGGACTCGACAGTGTCCTGAGGTTGTATGATACTATCGTTCAACATAGACTCCAGTGGTTGGCACAACTGACTGGGAGGTACTCACCAGTATTGGTGAGGCAGTTCATCGCCTCTTACACTACCACTATCCACAGTACTCCTCCCAAAGGGATGAAACCCCTCACCCAGCCCAGTCTAGAGGAGGTCAGAGTGTGAAGCCGAGTGGTTGACATATCAGAGAAGATCATCTGGCAGATGCTATTTGGACTTGAGTTTACTGCCTAACTCCACAATAGAGTTTGATGACAAAGTGGGGAAGGCACATGACTTGGGAGTGATGAGGGAAGCGGAGCACCGAGCCCATTTGATTAGATGGGTGACTACCCACATTGCTACTATAGGACCTGACCCTTCTTGGGTAGCCACATCTTCGGAGCCTATCTTCAAAGCTTCACTCAATATCCCCGCCATATTTTGGTGAGCAATGCTTCGCTCGAGGATCACACCGACACTTATAGATAATACCTAAACACCAGAGAGAGTCGTATTGGTAGCCAACATCTTGGTTGGCTATGCTATAAATTGGGTTATGGTAATTATAGAGCAGATCAATGAGGAAGCCCTGAGGAAGTCCATGATGATCCCCTTCCTATGCTTGATACATCACCTATATTTGATGATGGGGGTTCATATATTGCATCACGTGGGCATATCACTGGAGGTGCAATGCACATTATATGCCACCCTGATTAAGGCTAAAGAGAATCACATTTCTCTTCATCAGGAACCGAGGCCATAAGTGATACTTCAAGATTTTCCAACCTCAGTGCCTCTGACTGAGCCCTCCAGTTCTGCCGCTGCACCAACTATAGAGTTCCTCCCCACAGACTGAGACTATTGAGGTGAGGGGGCCCACCATTACTACTGTTGCTGCTCTAGAGTTTGTGTTTGCGACTTCACCACTTGCCGATATTGCATTTGTGTCAGCAATATCATTTCAGGTGTTGGCGCAGAGACTGGTATGTTCTGAGTCATAGTAGGCTCAGCTACTACAGTATTTGAGGCCCTGAGTCTGCCAGGTTGTTACAGAGGCTGAGATTCAAATACAGGCATTCACAGTTGCCACATTGCATCGTTGGATTCCTGCATTGACGTCTTTGAAGAGTGGGTCCAGACGAGCCTTCGTACAATGACTCCCATTGATTTGTCGGCTGTATAGATAGAGATTCAACAGCTCTAGACCAATATTACTGCAGCATTGGTTACTCCATTAGGCTTTCGATCTACCAAATCAGCTTCAGCACCTATTGTAGACCTGTTCGCTCTAGAGGAGCCCACACAAGCTTCACTTAGGAAGAGGCCTCACATAGATGATATAGATACGGAGCACCTTGGTAGTGAGCAGACAGAGGAGGAGGACTTGTGGATTTCCCTGGCAAGATCTCGAGAGGAGGAGGAGGCTAGACAGGAGTACGCACATTAGTTGCTTAGAGGCGAGGGTACCTCTAGATTAGCTCCTATTGTCGAGTAGTCCACCAGGCCTATGAAGGGTGGATAGAGTGAGACTGAGAGAGGCGCTTAGTCACCTAAGTATATTTCTTTTGACCCCAGTTCTTTATATTTTGCTTACGTGCATTGAGGACAATTCATAATTTTTTTGATGGGGTGTGGGTGGTTATACGGCCTTAGTGAAGTTTGAGTAACTTTGGCTTATAGCTACCCCAGTTTTTTATTCCAAATGGTTTTCTTGCCTATGTTCATTACTTGCAGACTTTATTTTATGTTGAAATGACATGTTTAGGATGATTAGGTAGAATTGTAGTACATAGTATTGACATCCATGGCATAGTAAATTGTATGTAAGAATGATACCCATCAAATATTTTGTTTAGATAGTCTGTAACCATGCTTGATTAGGTCATCTGATAGTGTTTGTTCTGATAAGTGTGTGAACTATGGTAAAAAGCATGATCTGGTAGTTTGTGTCAATATGTAAAGCAGTGACATGAGTGAGTCAGCATAATTGCATGATTCTTTACTGTACTTCAATTCAAAACTTGCCCTATTACTTAGGTTTAGACTCTAGGTTAGTTAGGAAAGGATCATAAGTCATTTAGCCCACTTAGCTTAAAATTAACCAACTAAATATGGTAATTATACCTTGATCCCTAGTTTTGAGCCTAACACTGACCCTATTCTTTGTAAACACCTAATAATCCTGGACCATGATGAATGATAATCCCAAATTTGGCCCTGGTTATTCCTTGAACACTGTGCACCTCAACTCAGGCTAAAATACTAAGTTGAGGGTAGCTACCCAAAATGTGGCTCTGGTTCGGAGGATAGATATTATGCAACTCATCTTAGGCCAAAAGCCTAAGTTGAGGGTGGCTAGTATAAAGAGAAGTCATAAAAAGAGGAAAAGGCAAAGCTTAGGGATACAGAAAAGAGACAAAAAGAATAAAAAGGGTGCCAGAAAAATAAAATTGCCAATGTTTAGAACAATGTGGATGAATAAGGGCAAAAGTGCTAAAAAGAAAAGAAAGACACCCTTAAGCAGTTGAAAATTAGAAAAAGGGAGAAGAAAATAAAGATGATAGGTTGGTAGGGTAATGGTGGTGAATAATGCAGTATCAAGGAGGGCCTCAGTCACTATGTATCCATACAATCACTCCAAAGCCCTATGAACCTACATTACATGCTTAGAAAGTCCTAACGTGATCCTAGTCTGACTAGTCAACAAGTCAAAATCTAGAGTATAGGGGAAAACATATGATATTAGGCACAAGAATGGAATATCGTTTGTGAGAGTGAGTGTGTTGATACAGTTCCAATGAACTTGAATTGAAAATATCACCCAGAGTGTATGATGGGACTTCTTTATGTGAGGAAACTTGCGTTGCATTGTTTATACTTGACTAACTCAGTGATATGTTTTTTATTTGTGGTTACATAACTTGTCATAGTTGCACTACTGGATATTATAGTTTGCATTAGTTTGTTGGATAGCTATCTAATTTGTGTTTTGAGGAGACTTGAGTATCTGTTGAGATTTTGATGTAGTCTGGGCCATTGGGTTTATGTCTATGTGTCTCTATGCTGCTTAAGTAGATTGAGTCCGTCGCTTGAGGACAAACAACAATTTTAAGTTGAGGGTGTTGATATGCTGCCAAAATACAACACTTTTAATGCTTAAAACTTAGAATTTTGTGCGTTCTCAAAGCGATGTTAGTAGATTTGATGTTTGTTTTTGTTTGTTTTGCAGGATTTTAGTGTTGGCTTGATTTTAGGCTTGAAGTGCAAATTTGCAGAATGTTTGGGCAGTTTACGAGACCCTCTACGGGTCATGGGTCACTCTAAGAGTCGTAGAGGGAGTTTCATTTGATGTTCTAGTGAAGGGGTGAAAAGTGAGTCACACTCTATGAGAGAGGACCACAAGTCATAGACCATGATATGAGTCATACAGTGTGGTCGTGAAGTGAAGAGCAGAAATTGAAGAGTTGTTGAAAGTGGCTCAGACAAAACCCTTCACGGGTCGTGGAATCATACATGGCCCGTGAATGAGGTTTCATGAAAGGTGCCAGTAGATTCAACCACATTTCATGAGACCCCGACTCACGAGTCGTGAACTGTCTCAAGAGTCGTGAACTACGTCACGAGCTCACGAGCCGTAAAAGATGCTCATAACTGACGCCGACATAGTTATCTTATTTTGTTTCGTCTTTGTATTTTAAGTACTAAAAATAGGCTTTTAGGTCTTTTTATCAAATACACAACATTAGAAATAACAATACATGAGAGAGAGAGTTTGTGAACATTAGTTTATGATTTTATTAATTCAAGTTTGCAGTTTTATTGTGATTTTAAATTTTTGTTCATCAATTCTTGTGCATAAGTAATTTAATTATGTATTCTTCTTGCATAATTTTTAATCATACTCCAAGAATGTGTGGCTAAATCCACAATTAGGATTTTGGGAACCTTGACGAACTAACTAAGATAAAATTGGATAACCAGTAATTTTATTGATGGTGTTAGGATGCATTAATTAATCTCTACACTTTCACTGATTTTTAATGGAAGGCTAGTGTTAGAACCCGCCTAGTATCACTTGCCTAATCAAAGAGGTGACGAATAACAAAAGAGTTAATTAATAGAGGTTGATCGATTTCTCTCAACTAATCAATACACTAGGTGTAGTAGAGTTGTTCTGGGATAAAAAGTAAGAGTTAGTAAAGCAACATCACAGAGACCAATCAAGTAATGTGATGAAATTCACCTAGATGTTGATCACAAATTTAGGAGAACATAACTTAATGTCCTGCACCTACACACTATAAAAGAGTCGCAAGTATCCAAGAACACTTAGTTAAGGAGTCATGGGGAAAACATAGCCCTAGTTTGTTTCTCTTTTGATTACGAACACTTGCTATTTTAGTTTAGAATTTATTTTTACTTGAAAATCTCCCCTCATTATATTTAATTTTCATTTTTCTGTTTTTGGAGATGTTAGGGTACATTGATTCACTTTACAAAAGTGTGCTAATCTAGAGACTACCATATTCCTCGTGGGAACGATTCTAACCCATGTTAGGTTAAATACTTGATTATGATTGCTTCAAACCTCCAAGTAGGGGTGTGTGATGAGTGTTAATGTCAGACTCTAACACTCACTCATATTTGATAAATCAGATTCATAAAAGATAGTTTGAGGATAAGAAATTATGTATTATCCGGGATAAAGTGACTAGAGGTGAAGCTAGAGATGCAGTGCTTGATTATGATGGTGTTTTGAGGATTAGGAGTCATATCTGTGTGCCCAAGGTGGGTGATTTGATCTGATTAATACTTGAGAAGGCTCATTGTGCTAGATATTCTATTCATCCTGGGGCAGCGAAGATGTATCATGATATGAATCAGCATTATTGGTGGTCCGGTATGAAGAAAGATATATCAGAGTTTTTATCAAGGTTCTTTACATTCCAGCAAGTCAAGTGTGAGCACTTGAGGCTAGGTGGGGAGCTTCAGAGGATGCCCATTTTTGAGTGGAAGTAGGAATGCATTGTCTTGGACTTTATAGTTAACATACCTTGTATATTTAGAGGTGTTGATTTTATTTGGGTAGTGGTAGATAGATTGACCAAGTCCGCCCACTTTATTTCAATCAGATTGAAGTATACAACTGAGAGACTGGCCCAACTTTGTATCAGACATATTGTGAGACTTCATAGAGTCCTAGTGTCTATTGTATCGGACCGTTGTCATTGTTTACCTCATATTTTTGGAGGGACTTATAAAATGATTTGGGTACTCATTTGGGTCAAAGTATAACTTTTCCACCCCCAAACCGATGTCCAATCCGAGAGCACCATTCAGGTGTTAGAGAATATCCTTCGGGCCTGTGTTATTGTTTTTGGTGCTAGATAGGATTAATACTTAGCCTTGGCATAATTTGCGTACAACAACAATTATTGTTTCAACATTCAGATGGCTCCCTTTGAGACTTTGTATAGCCGAAGATGTAGATGACCCATCGGATGGTTTGACTCAGTAGCGATGGTGAGCATGTGTGCTAATATGTTGAGAGATAATCTAGAGCAGGTGCAGTTGATTCAAAGTAAGTTGGTGACATCCCTGAGTCGCCAAAATATTTATGTTGATAGGCGGGTTTGACCTTTGGAGTTCATGGTTAGTGGCATGCTTTGGTTGAAGATCTTACCCTTGAAGGGTGTTACGAGATTTGATAGGAAGGGAAATCTCAACCCGAGGATTATTGGTCAGTTTAGGATTCTTGATAGAGTGGGAGAGGTGGCTTATAGACTTGCTTTACCACCCAATATGTCTTCAGTGCATCATGTAACCCATGCTTCAATGTTGTGGCATTACATTCTTGATAAGTCTTATATGATATCTATGGATTTAGTTGCGTTCAGCCTTAATTTGACTTATTAGGAGAAGCTAGTGGCCTTACTAGACAAGCAGGTGAAGAAGTTGAGGACTAAAGGATATCACTTCAGTAATGATCCAGTGAAGCCATAGGCCCTAGAGTGAGGCTACATGGGAGATCGATTCAGACATGTGTGTCCGATACCCTCAGTTATTTGAGCCTTCAGGTATGCCCCTTATCTCATTCGAGGATAAACATTGTTTTTAATAGTGGATGATGTAATGATCTGAAGGTCATTTTTGGCATTTAGAATCAAATTACCATTTTGCACTTGTGGAAAGTTGCCTTGGATCATTTTTTGTTGAGTCTAAGATTTGGATTTTGAAAATCTTGTAAAAAGTTGGAGTTTTACTAAAGAATGAGTTTTTAAAGGCTTAAAGTTGTAAATTGTAAGTTTTGTAGTCATTTTGAGTTTTGAGTGTTGAAATTTGATTAAGTTGATTCCATTAGTTTTAGAATGTCGAATCTTCTCTAGGAGAACTTGCAGAACGAAATTTGGAGTTGAAATAAAGATTTTGGATTCAAAGTTGCATTTTTGGTTGATTTTGGATCATAGGTTTGACTTTGGTCAATATTCGGAGTTTGAGAGCTCGAAAAGAAATTCCTTCAGTTCTGGTGATTTCGGGAGATGAAACTAACACTAAAAATAGCTTCGTTTCAATTTTTAGAGCTTCTGAGATTATTTTGAGTTTGTGAGTCTCAAACTAGTTTAAAAAATCTTTCTTGGATTTTGGGCCAAGATGGTCTCGAATTCAAATTATGACAGTCCCATTAAGTCTGGAATATCATTTATAATAGGGTTCCATGTTTGGTTTGTCTTCATGTGGTTCCAAACAAATTCCAAGGGTCTATGTTGTGTTTTGTTGTGTTGTGCAAGTGTTGTTTCTTGCGCAAGCTAGCTACTACTTCGCCTTCCCGGGGTCCCCACCATGTTCACGGAGTGTAGTGTGTCTGAACCTTTGCATTTGTGTCACTGGGGCCCATGTTCACGGAGCATGTGCTTCCTTCACTCCACGTTCGCAGGTGATTTGTCCACGTTTGCGGATCTTCATTGCTTCCTACCTTTCGCGTTCGTGGAACATTATTTATCCCTAAAATAGTGAGTCATTTTAAGTGACAGGTTCAGACCTTTTTCCTCCTTTTTTAATATTTCAAGCTTCATTTTAGAGAGGAACTTCAAGATTTTTCAAGGCAAATTGATTGGATAACTATTTTCTTACATATTTCTTCAATTTTCACTAATTAAATTGTGATTTCAACTTATAACTTTGGGATCTTAATTGGAGAATTTGGAATTGTGATTTTAACTTATAATTTTGGGATCTTAATTGGTTGAATTTGGGGATTTTTTGGACTTTAATTTCTAATCTTAAATTGATAATTTCTTCCTCATTTTAACTCCATTTCTGAAATGGTTTTCACCGTTGAACTACTTATTAGTTGGGAATCATTTTTTGTATTAATTTTCAAATTTTGTCTACACTTTTCAGCATGTGATTTTTTACCATTTTGCCCTTTTCATCTGAATAGATTGATTTTATTATCATTAGATTCATTATGTGATTGTGATGTTGTATTTGAGTAGATTTTGATAGTTCAGATATCATAGGAAGGGGAAAGCTTTGAATTTGACTTGATTTCAGACTTTATCTAAGGCAAGTGGACTTCTAACCTTTTGTTTAGTATGATTGAACCTTTATACTCCTATATGTATGGAATTGAATACTTTGGTGTAGAATATATCCTTGTAGGCTTTGATCATGAGATTTCAAATTGAGTAATTATTCATATGGTGAAATTTTAATTTGTAAATTAATTATGAAATTGTGCATTAATTGATGTGTATATTAAAATTGTGATGAGGTTGGGATTATATTGTGAATACTTGTGTACTTGTGAGTTACTCAGTTTTGATTATTGAAATACATTATTCATGTGGACACCTTGCATAATTCATTGCCATGAATATGTCTATTGTACTTTTATTATTTGCTTGTTTGATGATCACAAAGAATGAAAAGTTGAAGAGAATTTATTCTATCTATATAAAAAGAAAGAAAGAAAAAAAATAAAAAGCCGAAAGAAAATTGTTTCGGCTAGATATGAAAATAAATGTCGAAGGGAAATAGTTTGTGTAGATACATAGTCCATATGTGAATCCTATGGGTTCCGAGCTAATGCAATCGACGGATGTGTATCGTAGGAAAGACTTGCATCATGATTACTTGACATTGCATCCCATTATTTACATCTCATAGCATTCACTCCATCTCATATCACTCCAGATAGTTATTATTATGTGCAATGCTTATGAGACTAGGTATCTATTGTATCATTTGATTTGTTTATAGTTGGACTTTTTGAGATGTGATGCTATGTGATAAGTATAACTATATCCTTATGATTTCTTTATATTTTATACATTTTATTAGGATTTGTCTGAGTGTAGATTTGTAGTCCGATGGTATGTGGTTGGATGTTAAGGAGTACTTGTGTTCTTCGTTGCTTTACTTTAGGTTAGTTTCCATTTTGCTGAATACCCTGTTGTTTGGTACTCACCCAGCCCGATCCTCCTTGCTAACTTTCTTATTTGCAAGATCGAGCTTTCGAATTTTTGAGAGGTAGCTGCTTGTTCCTTCAGTAGACCTTCAAAAATTGTACCTTTATGTTTTTGTTCTATTTAAGAACTAGACATTGAGACATATATTTCATTTGATTATTATGTATCTAAAGTTTTGTACATGTGACACCAGTCCTGTTTAGGTTTTTGGCTAACTCGTCTTGGTGGGTTAGGTGAGTGTCATTACACTCGGATTTTAGGTCCTGACATCCGGCAGCTAAATTTACAAAACTGGATATAATTTCACCGAACATGCTCCTAGCCTAATTTGGTTGTTCGTGATTTGATGGGACAATCAGAATTTTGCTCCGAGGATGTTTACTAGGATTTTACCTGAAAATTTATTCCACCGTTATAACCTCCCCTTTAACTCGAAAAACTACATAAATGTCAAACGATTCACCCAACAATTGAACAATCAGTGTCAATAAGTCACAAATGGTCCGAGATCACTATGCAAATGTTCAAACTAATAAATATTTGTGGAATCATAGAAATTACCTGGAGGATCATTACAATCATAATACATAAATATGCTCTTTAACTTGACTTCAGTTGACATTTATTCCCTCTAATTTTGAGTATGCACTAGCATGCACTTAAATTGGTATAGATTTGTATAAGTAGACGCATGCATATCTTACATGGCAATTTGCGTGAAATACATTTAAAGTGATTTGTATTATGTCATGATGTAGGACACATATTATTCCATATGTAGGACATGTGTCTACCTGTTCACGAGTTAACAAGTGGGTCTTATTAGTAATATATCTTATATGACTAAATAAATGAACTAATGGTATATGTATGTAATTAAGTATATTTAAATTTTGAAATTGATCATTACCAAAAAAATATTGGAAATTGATAACGTTAAACATCAAATTCTATAAAAACTAAAGTTTTTTGGTCCATGGATAAACTTTGATTCACAATTGTATTACTATATTATAATTTTGTTTTTGTTCGTGTATTTATATGATATTTTAATAATATATATTTTTTCATTTCATTTTGTATGGAATGGTTTGACTTAGCGGAATAACTTATTTTAGAATTCATTTAATATAAATCTGAAGAGAATGCAAATTTTTCGTTTCCAAATCTCAAATCAAAACAATCTTAAATAAATAGTCTTCATCCATATTGTAATTTATAGGGTGATAAAGAAGAGATAAATCAATATAACATCAACAATTCATGTTTTTCTGCCTTCACTAAAAAAAAAATCTGATAGTAAAACAACAATATGAGTAACCACACCTTGGGTGCATATATATTTTTTTATCCCTTTTATTTATAATTTACTTCTATTTATTGCAGTCCTTTTATTTATGATTTACTTATCAAGATTTTTTAACGGAATCATATAAGTACATCATTATGAATATTAAATTAACATCTATCATAAATACACAAATACATAGATACACTTATATCTCTTCAAAGCTATTTACTCGTTTGTCGTAGATACACAACTATACATATATCTTATAATTATAATTGAGCTGAATAAATATATTACTATGTTTGCTTAGTTAGTAACTTTTTGAAAAATTTAACTCAATTCACTAATAAACTCAAACTCGCTAACTCATTTCTTTTTAACCTAAATTCACATTTCATTTTCCTTGTAGAATATTCAAATGTCCGTGAATCTGCTTCCCAAATTCCAATTCAATTATGCGTCATAAGTCGTGACCTTGTTATTACCAAAAATTTGTGCTCACTGCTCAATAGATTTACATATATATCATATCTTATTATGAATTACTTAACTTGCATTTATTTTAATTAATATTTGGCATGTTTAGGAACAAAAGAAATTTATCAACGAGGGTTAGGTCATTGAAGACAAAAGCTTCATAAGTAGAATTAATCAATCACATCTTAAAAATAGATTTTGCCTTACATCTAAAAAACTAATAAATTTGAGCATAAATTTTCTATTGCAAACAATAATCAATCAACATTAATGGGATTGGAGGGAACCATGCACAAAAGCACTGATATTTTGATATAATTACTGCAAATTCAATTTCTACCATTTTATAAATGTTCCGCCTAAAATGAAATGAAGTGCGGGTATAGGTTAAAAAGAAATGAGTAAAACTTAAGGGGATGGGAAAAAAGGAGGGGGGGTCAAAACCCAACATGGACTGTGAGTGACACCTCCACTTACCCTCCAATATGGGCGAACCAACAATACAAATTCCAATTTATATAATTGTTCGACTTATAAAATACGATAATAATACGGAAGCTCAATTTATAAAAAAACAAATAATAAAACTCACTAAGTCTATCACATAACGTTCCCTAAGATCTAAAAGTCATCATATCAAGGACATCAAATTTCAAATACTCAGTCTAAGAGTAGCAACACAAAAATAAATAAATAAAATAGTTTATGTCAGAAAACTAAAGACATTATTCCATGACTGAAAGAACCCAAATACGATCTAGGAGGATAGCTTACTCTGGAATTTGATGCACTGGAGATTGGCTAGAGCTGGGGGTGAGCCGAAGTCGATGGAACACCCGTTGTACTCCACAAAAGAAAAATAAAGAAAAATACAAGTAGGGGTCAGTACAAGGCAACATGTACTGAGTGGGTATCATCGGTCGAATCATCAAAATAGAAATCAGTATATACAAGTAATGTCAGGAAGTTAACTATAACACTAACGGTAACAAACAACAAGCACCAAGTATATTTTCAATCAATAATATCAAGAACAAACATGAGTACTCAAGTCTCCACACCATGCTTCTTTTGGAAAATAGGCTCTTTGAGATTAAGTATATTAAGGCATTTTAATTTGTATTCCTTTTAACATTATCATGTCGAAACATGACACCCAATCCAAATATATCATGTTGGAACGTGGCATCTGTTACCATATCATATTATATCGAAATGAGGCACCCGATCTCATAATATCTTGCCGAAACTTGATACCAATCCAAATATATATATATTCAATTCATCTTTCATTATCATTTCTTTCTACTTCATTAATAATATTTCATCAAACCTTCTTTATTGAAGGCATAGTTTTGATAAGGCAAGTTCAATATTATGGATTTCATATTCTTGGGATTGTAGACCGATCATAACACATATCAATCATCTAAATCACAATAATTAAATGCATATAATAACATCACAACATCACTCAATGAATACCAATTACTATTAATAGTCTATTTAACATGTAAATTAACCATAACCTACCACAATCGAAGAATCGATGCCAAGCTAGCAAATCCACCAATGCTTTTCCTTTCTGCAATACCTCAGAACGTTTCAAATCTATCACATATACACTCTCCGTAAGACTACATATCCAAGAACACCCGTATTGCTATTTGTCCTACTTAGTGTAACAACCTGAAAATTTTTAAACTTCGTAGTGGTTGATCAAGGTCTATTTTGAACCTATTTTGGTTGGCTAGTGACCATCATGGGTCGTACTTATGTGGCCATGTTCAAAGGAATCGCATTGGTTGGGTTTTTGCACGAGGTTGTGTGGCAGGGCATAGTTTGAATGGTTGTATCTCTTTGTACGGGATGATCTGTATGGGCTATGACCTATCAAAATGAATCTCTTCAAGTTATCTTCACAACACAATTAGTCTCACTAAATTTGGAGTTTGGATATGGAGGTTATGGTCATTACGGTGAGACTGCTTGTGTACGAAAGCATTCTGAAAAAGGGAAAGGACCAAGTTGGCTAAGGCAAGGCCTCATGGAAGGAACAAGGACTGTGTGGGGGTTCAAATCCCAAGTGCCTGTCCATGGGGAGATGCAGAGTGTGGTCTAGATGTTGGACCAAGGCCCCGAGCCATATGAGGCTCCACAGACCACTTCATGGTCGTGTGATACCTCACGACTCATGAGGGCATCCGTGATGTGGTACAGAGAAGTTCCTAAGATTTTTATCCAAGGAACGAGCCAAGTACAACTTCACGGTCGAGTTCACAGTTCGTGAGCCTCTACACGGACCGTGAAGCTGTCCCCTTCAACGACTATTTCAGTTTTTCTTCTCGTTTCATTAATGGTGTAATTGTAATTATAATTAGTCTTAGGGACATTTTATTATTTTTAAACATTCTTAAAACCCCTGAATTGAACCCTGATCACTCCTAATTCATTCAATCTCTTGAATCTCTTCAAATTTTCTCTCAACTTTCTCTCCACCTCTATTGAAGACAAGCTTGGAAATTGGGGAAATTTCAATTCTTCTTCAGAATCTTCTTATTTCTCTTGGTTAATTCAAGTTATGTGGGATTGATTCATGGTTTCTCTTTCAACTATGAAGACTCAAAAAGCTTTTTCTTTAATTTGATAAATTGTGATTTCTCTTGAAAATGAGTCTTTAAAATTATGAATGATTTACTTAAGTTGAAGTGTAGGTTGTGTTAAAGTATTAATTTCAAAGTGAATTGAGCCCCTAATTGATGAATTCCATTGATTTCATGATGCTTCAAAATTGCATGTCCCCTTGGTTCTTCAATTCATGTATGGGTATCAAGAATTTTACTTTAAATTGATAATTTCATTATGCTTTGGATATGAACTTATTGTATTGATGATTTAAATGTTGACATCCAAGATCCATACTACTCTTGATCATTCATGCATTTCATTCATGAGCATGAAAGGCTTGATTTGATAAAACTCTTGATAAAAGCTTGACCTTCGTGTTATGATATGACTTGATTTGGTAAAGACATGGGAATTGACTAAATGTGATCACATAAAGTCTATGTTATGGCTCTTTGAGCAATTATGGATGTTTACACTAATTTGACATGATATGATATGATATGTAGAATGAGCTACTCCTATTGCATTGGTTTTGGAAACTCTTGTTGGCTTTT
>JBCEWC010007405.1:0-21478 GCA_038996855.1 Solanum aculeatissimum | reverse complement strand
CCCCCCCCCCCCCCCCCCCCTCCTTCCTTTCAATAGTCAAATAATGAGGTATTTGTTGATCAAGCTTTCAGAAGAAAATAAGTGTTTCTCGATAGTAAAAAACACTTTTGAAAGAAAAAAAAAACACTTAAAAGCATAATTAAGAAGCTTCGTCAAGCACAAATTATTGTTGAAAAGTGATTTTTTATATATATTGATCAAATTATTTCTCACCAAAAGTACTTTTTTAAAAAATATTTTTAAGCTAATTTTAAAAACTTGGCCAAATAAATTGTAAATTGAATGATTTCATTAAATACAAAAATAAATAAAATAAAATAAAAAGTTTACCCTACCTGAATTGTGATTTAAGAAATTAAAGTAAATCCGGTCAAGAGGCACTAAGAAAATGCAACACATAGTTAGTGACGTTTGTAATATGTTGTCACCCTAATATCGTCACCCACGTGCTAATCCTGCAGGAAATTATTTTAAATGGTAGTTACGTTAATGCTTGGTAAAACGTAGATAATATATTTTTTTCTAATAACAAATTGGTAATGGTTTAATCAAAATTGCAAGTTGTTTGGGTTGGGACACTCCTCTATTCAAATTTAATTTGAGAAAAAACTCTTAATTTGATTTCTACTTTTATTATTATTTTTAATAAATCAACATAAGATTAAAAAAAATTATTATATTTTCAATTTATTATTATTAATATTTTTAAAAATTAGAGTTAGTAAATATATTTGATATTCTAGAAATAAAATTGTAAACTTACCTGGAAAAAACAACAGACAACTAACTAATTACCTAAATGTGAACGCATATACTAGTTAGATGTTAATTCCAAAGAATTCATTTAAAATATTGTCTTTTAATTTCTTACTCGTGAGTGTTTACACATGAAAATTAATGTTGACTTCTTTCTTCTATACTTTTGGCAAGATTTTGAGTGAAAAGTCATTAAGTTAATCATCAGTGTTCACACATGCATATTAAGGCCAAACGCTGACTTCAAGTTTTTGCATACCAATTTCTAAGCTAGAATTAATAACTTCAGGTGTTAATAATTAAATTTCAAACATATGCATACATATTTAGTCATTTTTTAAAATAAATATATTATTTAAGAAAAAATTATTCAAACTAATAACTCGGTTTAATGTATTACTAGTGGATCCTCAGTGAAGAGGTGCAAGATGTTGCTAGTGAGAGAGGTAGATTGAGGAAGGCATGGTTCTAGCTTAGAGCACCTTGTCTACTCATTATCGATAGCTATAACACCTTGTTTATTCATTATTGATATAACTATCTTATTCTTTAAATTGTATTATTACTGATATTTTTTATTCTTATTATTTTGTTGTCAATGCTTTTTTAATTTTCACTATAATTTTTACTTTTGTATTTGTCAGATCTATTTTTTTCAAAAAACATTTAAATCGAAGATCTATAAAAAATGGTCTTTGCATCTCACACAAAATAAACTTAGAATATATGTATACTCCATTTTCTCCGAATTCCACTTATAAAACTACAATTATGTATACTGTTGTGGTACTAAATTTGAACCATTAGATAAAAATTCTACCTGGGGAGGTTTATCGGGAAACAGTCATAGCGGGGGACAATTTGGCAAAGTACACGCCTTAAGTGACGCTGCCAGTATTAATATGGGAATCGTTTAGTTCATTAAATTATGAGAGACTTGGAATATCGAATCAGGATCAACAAGGATAGAAATAAAGCCTCGAGTCATACTTTTTTTTGGTGTCAAGAAAGGTAATAGCTATGAATAGTCATCGACTTTTGAGAAAGAGTAAAAAAATGAATTTATACAATAATTATAGTTAGGGGCGAATCTAGGAGATCATAAGAGGTTCATTCAATCCTTTTGATAGAAAAAAGTTATATTATATGTATAAAGTATCTTTTTAATAGATTTTTATTCTCTTGAATATTCAAATATTGTCTCAGTAATTTATGGTTGATATGCATTATTTTATGAGATAAGATAAAAACAGTTGCATAGTAAAATCTAAGGAAGTATATGCTGGTGTAATTTGAGGAAAATGTGAGTGAACAAACGATAATTAGGTAAGATATAAATTATAACATTTAATTTTCTCTGTGGAATATCAACTTGGTCCACCTAGGAAAAAAAATAAAAGTAAAATTGACCCTTTAATAAACTCATACGAAAACTTAGTCGAAAGAATTAGGCTTGATGTAAAGGATCCCTTATGAACCTAAACCACATCTAATACGCCTTGAATACTTAAGAATTGATCATAACACATATATACAACTTAGAAGTCATTGAATCACTTAACTTATAAAATCATATATCGAAACTCAATCGTTAAGGAAGCTATTAACTCGACTTTGTACTAGAGGGTTCTTGTGACCTTAATTCCTCTCTAAATCTATTTTCGCACTAACTAATTGACCTTAACACCTATTCTCAATTAAGAATCGTTCAATAAGATCTTATGCACATATAAAGGATGACTCGATTTTAAAAAAACTCTTAGTGTTACAATATCTTCCCCTTGGGCTCATTAGCCCTCGAATGATGAGTAAACTAGGAAACCTATTAAGTACGAATACCATCAAAAATTCAAATACTTGAATACTCATACTCAGAAATAGACTTCAAACTCAGGATTCAGAACTGAAACATTATTTCCAACATTGTCATTAGGCACAAATACAATCAAGGACTTGCATACTCAAATACTCAGAGACTTAACAGAAAATCTATTTCTATGATATAAGGATAAAACCACTAGATATTAGGAGGTATGATTGCTAGCTTTTAGCTCAACAACTCTCCTCAATCACACTTTTCTTCTTTAGTACTACACTTCATTAACTAATACAGACAGCTTCCATCAAAACCTAAGTCTAACTTCATGCTCTCACAGAGTTCAAGTCTAACTCAAAATCATAAAATACACCCGTAAGATGATCATACTCATACAAATCTAATCCATGAGATCTATGCTCTATACTTTTACAGGGACTTTTCTTTTAAATAATACTACTCCTTCTCACTACTCCAATACCTTACTCAGAAATCTCATTTAAAAGTCATTAGTAGCCTTCTACGATCACTCACATAATGATATCCACACATTCAAGCATATCATTCTAATCACTTTATGGCATCTTTGAAGTCAATATCACCATTACCAAAAGTTTAAGACCTACTTTGGTTCATTATGTTATCATCCCCTCCTTAGGTCAAAGGTCACCATCCTAAGATTGTATATCGATTTTGTACGGTTATGCATCTACCCCATGACTACTCTACTCTTCTCTTCAACACCTATACTTACCCTTCACTACACCATAACTTCAACATAAATTCTCCTCTTAGGTGGTAATATTAAACTCTTACAGACATAACTTTTCCTCCCAAGGATAATGTATGAAGCAAGGTTTGCGGAAGAGTGTCTGGGAGTACATCTTTCTCTAGCTCAAACACAGGAATCTGGATAAGTTTCTCAAGAGACAACTCTATTGCACAATCAAGGATTTAAAAGAGGGAGATTGTTTTAAAATGTCCATAGTCCCTCATTTATACAAGTGGGGTCCTCTCAACCATAAATAAGATCCTAAGGAAACTGCTTCATAGACACCCTAGGACACTTGAACTCTGTGCTCTAATACCAACTCTGTCATGCCCTGAGAGGGTACCCTTGGCATGGTCAGCACTTGAAGAATCATTGTTGATTCCCCAATAAAATCACTTGACCTCATTATCATATCGCGTTCAACAAGCGGAAGTAAATACTCAAGTAAAGTTAGGTCGTACCCAAATAACTAAGTTTTTATATAAATAGTAATTTCCAATGAACAAGAGTTAATATAAATAACAATCAACTATCACTATCTATGAAGCCTCTATTCAAGTCTAGAAGGTGCCAAAATAAGTTCCAGGCTGCCTCAAAGAAATAATACCAATCAAGATGAAATAAAAGAAGGCTCCTCCAAATAGTAAGAAGGGTTCACCAAGTCTGAAATGCAAAGATTGGTCTTCAACTATGCGTTTGTTGAGAACCTCTATCACGTGTGTCTACACCATAAAATGATGTATACCCAAATGGATGTTAGTACATTAAATATATTGGTATGTAAGATGACTCAAGAACCAGGTAAGGCTCAATACAAGTCAACTCAATAAGCTCAAACAATCAACCAATCAACTCAACAGTCTATAAATCAATTCAGTAAAGGATGCAAGTTTTTTTTTAGTAAAAGAATGTTCCTAAAAGAAACTCTAGCATGTAACTCAGTCAAATCATTTATTATGAACAATCATATGAATCGCGTGAAGTATTATCACGGCCTATCTGGGAGTTTCTCTTATCCGACAGCAATCACTTATGAACCAATGATTGTATAACAATCTAGTTGATGTTTCCACAATTGTCCAGTACTTTGCCAGGGTAAAGGACGAATAAACCAATCATAGATCTAGGCCAATCAATTAAGTCCCTAAAAGGGATATAAAAAAAACCTCTAACTTAATGGTTCAATTCTCTCCTATATTTGGCGACGTAGTTATTGAGTTCAAGTATTAATTACTCTTACTTTCATGACCCGAACCTAGGGCCTAGCTGTGACACGATGAATGTGACACCCGAAGGCACCCCTTCCAAGCCTCATGTTCATATCATAAGCGTTCATCAGGTAAACTAAGCATACATATGAGAATAAGAAAGCGGAAGTATATAAACATACAATTTCATATGTTCCCTTAGGGGAACATACATCAATCCATAGTCCAAATCATGTCTCTACATCATAGGTTTTGGCGGGGCTAGCACATAACTCACTAGATCACCCTCAAGATATATATCAAAAGTATGAAAATGATAAAGTCTTAACATGAAGGAAAAAAGAAATATCATAAGGCTTGTTCCAGAAGCATGGAAACTCATCAACAAGTCTTCAAGCTTAAAATTGAATTTTTCCACAGAATAGAATAGTCACCTCGTCATCCATTCCTACATGGTTAGGTTATGTAGGCAAAGAAGTATGTGTTTGTACATAGAAAGCACTAAGTATGTAGGTATGCCATGAATCAAAGGACATCACAATAATATCAATATGCATAATCATCATCAATAGGATAAGGACACAATATGCATGAGCATGAAAGTTTAAAATCATGAGAAAAAGCATCGTAAAATTCATTTGTAACATTAACATACATATGTGGAAATAAGACCATAATTGACATTCATAAGACCATGCAAACTATTACATGGAATCTTGATGTTCACTCTACATCAAACTAAGAGGAGTCTACTTTGTCAAGATAAACTCGATCCTCACCCTATAGGTTATATCATAGTATGATGATAACCATCATTTGAACCCACCCTTTAGGCTCTATCCTAGTATAGTGAGTGTCCATCATATAAGCTAATTGGATCCAATGGCACACCTTTAAGGCATAAAACATGAACATCATTCCTATGGTGGCACATAGTTATGGGACTGTGATATCTACCAAAGCCCTCTCAGCATTGAGTCATATCCCGCAGAATACATAAATCATGCATTTACATATAGCTATCAACATAATTCATACTTCATTAAAATCATGCTTTCATAACTCGTAAATAGTCGTCATAGCTTTCATGAAAATAGCATGTCATAAGAATAGTTCATCTACTATATCTTTCATCATAGTGTGGGTAGATATTCCCACTTTAACATCATCATAAACATTAGGGTTTTCATTACTCTCTTATCATAGCATCATCCTAGCTTTCATAACATCATCATTATCATAAAACATGTTTTTACATATTGAGATCATAATCATGAAATTCATAACTTCATCATAGGAGACTAAGGCTAAGTGTGAGTTCATGAACAATTGAGTCAAAATCATGCAATTCAATAGGATTCATAGAGTAAAACATGCATTTAAATCAATTTAAAACTTCAAAAAAGGAACTCACATCAAATCATTAAGCCTTAATCATACATATTTGAAATCTCATACTTTTTCTTGAAAATCATATAGATCATGTAACTCATCATAATTCATGCATAATTAGTCATAATCATCATGTAGGAATCATAATCCATGCATTAGAAATCATAGCTTGAAAGTCCATAAGAATTTATCATAAAACTTTGATAAAAAAAGATTTTGGATTGAGCTTTATGGATGAAACTAATCTATGAATGAAGCCTTACATACCTCAAGTAGAATCCTTAAAATTGAAGAGAAAAATCTGAAAAAACTTGACAAACCTTCAAACTTTAGCTTCAATGGAACCCTTTACATAGAGAGAGAAATATTAAGAACCTTTGAGATTTGAAAACTAAAAGCTTTGGATGAATTAGGAATAGATCTTTATAGAAGTTAGGTCAATCAAGATAGTTAAGAGGGATAAAACGACATAGTTTAGGACTTAAATGGATTGAAAATATTGAAAACATCCTTCGTCGGAGCCATCCACGAGACCCCTTCTATGGGTTGTGGATCAACTTACGGCTCGTATCTTTCCTCGTGGATCAGAGTGTCACAAATCTTGAGTTACTGAAATTACAGCTTCTAGGATACGAACATGCAGTACGGTCCATGAATGAACTTATGGGCCTTAGGAACCTTCGTAAAATAACTCCAGACTTGGGCAAAATTTTTAGTTTCTCAGGGCCTCCACCTACGAAACCACTTATGGGTCGTGGGTCGACATATGAGCTCATCTGGTAACACGTAAGTCAACTCTCTGCAAATTCTAAATTTTTTATTTTTTATGGGCACTTTCTACGAGACCACTTATGATCTATGGTTGCATGTACGAGCCGTAACTTGGCTCGTAAGGTCAGACCATCAAAATTTTCCCTGTTTTTCAATTTTCCAAGCTAGAGGAGTGTTACAATATCTTCTTATTAGGATCATTCGTCCTCAAATGAGATAGAATTATGCTTGAATAGAGTAGGAATACAATCATCGTCATAACATAAATGCAAAAATGCAACTTAATCATCATTTTCATAAAATCATCAAACTTATGCATCAAATATCATTCAAAAATAATTTCATGATCATGTGCATGCAACTTAACATGAGATATGTATTTGTGAGAATTTCGAAGGAATGGATCACGTTATGCACCTTAGGTTTGAATAGAAGGAAAGAGGTAGGGTATCATTCATTATATTCGCCTTAGCCTCCCAAGTAGCACTTTTAACTTATTGATTTCTCCATAACACCTTGATAGATGCAACCTCTCTATTCCTCAATTTTTCACTTGTCAGTCCAAAATCTCAACCGGTACTTCTTCATAAGTCAAGTCTTCTTCAATGGACACCTCTTTAATTAGAACAATAGAACTAGGATCACCCATGCATTTCTTTTGCATAGAAACGTAAAACACAGGATGAACCATAACTAACTTCATAGGCAAATCTAGCTCATAAGCTACTTTTTAATTTTCTTCACTATCTCATAAGGCCCCACATATCTAGGACTCAATTTTCCTTTCTTACCAAAACGCATCACCTTTTTCATTGAAAAAACCTTCAAATACACCCAATCACCTTTTTAAAACTCTAATTCTCTTCTCCTAACATCGACATATGACTTTTGACGACTTTGGGCATCCTTCAACCTTTACCTTATGACCTTCACCTTATTCATAGCATCAAGTACCAAATTTGTCCCAATTAAGGATATTTCTTCAATTTCAAACTATTTCACCGGTGATCTACACTGCCTACCATATAAGGCTACGAATAGAGCCATACCAATTCTTGAATGAAAACTATTATTATAACTAAATTTAATAAGAGGTAGGTGATCATCCTAACTTCCCTTAAAATCAAGCATACAAGCCCTCAATATATCCTCCAACGTTTATATTGTCCTTTTGGCTTGTCCGTGCATTTGAGGATAAAATGTGATATTTAGCTTCACTTTAGTACAAAGCCCTTTTTGGAATGACTTCCAAAAAAGAAAAGTAAATTGAGCATCTCTATCCGATATAATGGACAATGGTACTCTATGCAACTTCACTAACTCTTGGATATAAACCTTAGCATAATTTTCAGCACCATATGAAGCCTTTGTCGGCAAAAAGTGAGTTATTTTTGTCATTTTGTCCATAATCACCCATAGTGAGTCAAATTGTCTTTTTTCATTTGGCAACCTCGCAATGAAATCTATATTCACTATCTCTAATTTCCAAGTTGGTATCTCAATATCTTGGGTCAAACCACCAGGTCTTTGATGTTCTACTGTTACTTGTTCACAATTTAGACATTTCATCACACACGTCGCTATGTCTTTCTTCATGTCATTCCACTAATACACTTTCCTCAAATCTCTATACATCTTGGTGGATACTGAATGAATAGAGTACTTGTAACTATGAGCTTCATCAAGTATCTTCTCCCTTAGTCCATTCACATTAGGTACACATAATCTCCCTTGATAACGTAACACTCTATCTTCCCCTTGTGAAAATACTTCTATCTTCTTGTCAACCACCAACTGCTTCAATTCAACCAAAGTAGGGTCCATGTCTTGCTTCGCCTTAACTTTTTTCATCAAAGATGATTTCGCCCTGTTTGCTATCAACACACCACCATTACTCAAGCTACTTAGCCTCACACCCAAACAAGTCAAATGATGAAATTCTTTGACCATCTCTTTGTTACCACTCTTAATATGTGACATGCTACCCATAGAAACTCTACTCAATGCATTGGCCATAAAATTAGCTTTGCTGAGGTGATACATCACACTCATGTCATAATCCTTCAAAAGTTCCAACCATCTTTGTTGCATTAGATTCAAATCCCTTTGGCTAAGCACATATTGCAAACTCTTATGATCAGTGAATATATTAATATGTACCCCATAGAGATAGTGTTACCAAATCTTCAATGCAAACACAACAGCCAACAACTCAAGATCATGCATCGGGTAGTTCTTTTCAGGCACTTTCAATTGTCTTGAAGCATAGGCCAACCTTTCCATGTTGCATCAAAACATAACCCAAGACTACATGTGAGGCATCATAATATACCACAAAACCATCCGGACCTTCGGACAATGTTAAAATATGAGTCAAAGTAAGACAATATTTCAATAATTGGAAACTCTTTTCATCGTCGGACCATTGGAATTTTACCTTCTTTTGGGTCAATCTTATCAAAGGAGAAGCAATAGAGGAAAATCCTTCAATAAACCTTCTATAATAACCAGCCAAACTAAAAAATCTTCTAATATCAGATGGAGATAATGGTTTAGGCCAATTCTTCACTGCCTTTGATTTTTTGGGATCCACTTTAATACCATTACCCGAAATAATGTGATCAAGAAAAGCCACCTCTCTTAGCAAAAATTCACACTTGCTAAACTTGGCAAAGAGTTATTTATCCCTCAATGTTTACAATACAATCCTTAAATGGTCTTCATGGTCCTTTACATTTCGTGAATAAACCAATATATCATCTATGAACACCACCACAAACATATCTAAATACGGTTTGAAGATCCTATTCATCAAATCCGAGCAGGGGCAGTTATTAATCCAAATGACATAACCAAAAATTCAAAGTGACCATGCTGAGTTCTAAATGTCTTATTTGGGACTTCATCTTCCTTCACCCTCAATTGGTGATATCCAGACCAAGGATCGATCTTAGAGAAATAGCTTGCACCTTGAAGTTGATCAAATAGGTCATCGATACTTGAAGTGGATACTTGTTTTTTATGGATACCTTATTCAATTGTCGATAATCCACAAACATCCAAAGTGAACCATCCTTCTTTCTTACAAATAATACGGGAGTACCCCAAGGTGACACACTAGGTTTTATGAACCCTTTTATCAAGAAAGTTCTTTAATTATTCCTTCAATTCCTTTAACTCTGTTGGGGCCATATGGTATGGAGGTACAGAGATGGGTTGGGTGTCAGGCAAGAGGTCAATACCAAAATTAATTTCCCTTACAGAAGGAAGACCAGGTAAGTCATCAGAAAAGAAGTCAAAAAACTCATTAACTATGGAGACTAAACTAGGAGTACGAACATGAGACTCGACATCCATGACTCGGAAAACATTGTATAGACAACTTTTGAAAATCATTTTTATAGCTTTTGTATAAGACATAAACCTCCCTTTGAACACAGAATTGATTCCCTTCCATTCAAGAATAGGATTATTAGGGACTTGGAATATGACTTTATAGGTCCTACAATCAATAGAAGCATAGGATGCATGCAACCAATCTATACCAAGAATAATATCAAAATCGATCATATCGAGTTCAACTAGATCACATGGGAAGACTTTATGTAAGACCAATACGAGATAATTTCTATAGACTTTCTTGGCTAGGATTGACTCACCAATAAAAGTATAGACCGAATAAGATTCTAACAAGACTTCTAAAAGCACATCAAACTTTATGAAAATATAAGGAGTAACAAAGGACATATTGGCACTGGGGTCAAGTAAGGCATACATATCATGATCAAAGACTTTTAACATATCACTAACCACATCGGGAACCTTATCGACTTCTTGTCTAGAATACAAGGCATAGAATTGATACTAGTAGACCACCATCTTGAGCCTGGGCACCTTGTTGCACTTTCCCCCTTTGAGATACTTGACCTTGTGGACGACCTTCCTTACCCTTATTGGAAACAATGGGACATTCGACGATCTTGTGTCCTATCTTTCCACAACCAAAACATGCATTAATACCTCTCAAGAAATTACCAATATAGTTTTTCTCATACATGGGGCACCTAGGAGGGATAGCACTACCCTTTGCAACATCACCTTGAGCCTTAGGATTGGCCCTTTTCTCCTTATCAGACCTTTGAGAAGTACCCTTTGAAGACCCTTGGCCTTATTGGAATCGTCCACTACCGGACTTACCATAAGAAAATCCACCATCATAACTAGCCCTCTTGAACTTCCTTGATCTCATGTTTTACAATTTCTCGCTCTCCACTTGTTCGGCATATATCATGAGCCTAGAGATATTTATCTCCTTGATGAGCATGGCAGCCTTACATTCCATTTTCACCAAGTCAGATACTCTCAAGGTGAATTTGTTCATGCGGACCCTTGAGTCGGCTACCAAGGAAGGAGAAAATTTAGATAACTTAGTAAACTTGAGGGAATACTCTCTCACACTCATAATTACTTGCTTCAAATTCATGAATTCCATCACCTTAGCTTCCCTTAGCTCAAGAGGGAAGAAATGATCAAGGAAAGTGTCTTGGAACACTTCCCAATCAATAGCGCCTTCATTAACCCTTTCAAAATTTGAGTGAACCAAACTTGCGCTACTCTTTTAAGTTAATATGCCGCCAATTGGGCCATTTCCTCAGAGGACACTCCCATAATCTCCACTACCTTGTAGATCTCATCAACAAAATCTTGTGGATCCTCATCCACCTTTGAACCATGAAACTCTAGGGGATTCATCTATCAAAGTCTCTTATCCTCGAAGTCGGAGTAAGGGTCTTTGGATAAGTGACCTCTTGAGCCAACATGGTGATTGTGGCCCTAAACTCGTCATTAGACACTTGGTCTGCTGGAGGGACTTGGAGAGCTTGAGAATTCGGAGGAACGTGGTTCGCATTGGCATTATTTTCCTTGGCAATGGAGCACATCATGATATCATTTTTTGAAACACCAAGGGACAAACATTAGGATACGAAAGCTTTGAAGGCACGACATAGGGTACAAAAGAAGTGAAGTTTTACTAAAATGTCTCATTATCTTCTATTCATAGATGTGGTGCGCTTCACACCAATAAACATGACTCCACTCAACGCGGCATATTGGACTCCCTAGGATGCTTTCAAACCTTGTGCTTTGACACCACTTTTGTCACAACTCGAACCTAGGCCTAGCCATGATACGGTAAATGTGATACCCGAAGGTATCCCATCCAAGCCTTGTGTTCATATTGTAAGCATTCATAATATAAAATAAGCATACACAAAAGAATAAGCAAGAAGAATTATATAAACATAAAATTTCATAGGTTTCCTTAGGGGAACATACATCAATCCATAGTCCAAATCATGCCTCTACATTATAGGTCTTGGGGGAGACTAGCACATAACTCACTAGCTTACCCTCAAGATATACATCAAAAGTATAACAATGATAAAGTCTCAACATAAAGGAAAAAAACATCATAAGGCTTGTTCTTGAAGCATGGGAACTCACCAACAAGTCTTCAAGCTCAAAGTCAAATCTAGCCACGAAATGGAATAGTCGGTTCGTCATCCGTCCCTACATGGTTAGGTCATTAGGCAAAGAAGTATGTGTTAGTACATAGAATGCACTAAGTATGTAGGCATACCATGAATCAAAGAGCATCATAATAATATCAATATGCATAATCATCATCAATAGGGTAAAGGCACAATATGCATGAGCATGCAAGTTTAGAATCATGAGAAAAAGCATCATAAAATTCATTTGTAACCTTAGCATATATATATGGGAATAAGACCATAACTGATATTCATAAGACCATACGGACTATTACATGGAATTCAGATTTTTACTCTACATCAAACTAAAAGGAGTCTACTTTACCAAGATAAACTCAATCATCACCCTATAGGCTCTATCTTAGCACGGTGAGAACTATCATTTAACCCCACCCTTTAAGCTCTATCCTTAACACAGTGAGTGCCCATCATATAAGCTAATTGGATCCAATAGAATACCTTTAAGGCATAAAATATGAACATCATTCCCATGGTGGCACATAGTTATGAGACTATGGTATCTACCAAAGCCCTCTAGGTGCTAAGTCATATCCCACAGAATACATAAATCATGAATTTACATAGCTATCAACATAACATATACTTTATTAAAATCATACTTTAATAATTCGTAAATAACCATCATAGCTTTCATGAAAATATCATGTCATAAGAATAGTCCATCTATTATAGCTTTCATCATAGTATGGGTAGACATTCCCACCTTAACATCATCATCATAAACATTAGGATTTTCATTACCCTCTTATCATAGCATCATCATATCTTTCATAACATTATCATTGTCATAAAATATGCTTTTACATATTGAGATCATAATCATGAAATTCATAACTTCATAATAGGAGACTAGGGCTAAGTGTGGATCCATGTACAATTGAGTCAAAATCATGCAATTCAATAGGATTCATAGAGTAAAACATGCATTTAAATCAATTTAAAACTTTAGAAAAGGAATATACATCAATCATTAAGCTCTAATCATACATACTTTAAATCTCATACTTTTGCTTAAAAATCATATAGATCATGTAATTCATAATAATTCATGCATAATTAGTCATAATCATCATGTATAAATCATAATCCATGCTTTAGAAATCATAGCTTGAAAATCCATAAGAATTCATCATAAAACTTTAATAAAAAAGAAGGTTTGGATTGGGCTTCATGGATGAAACTAATCCATGAATGAAACCCAATGTACCTCAAGTAGAATACCTAGAATTTAAGAGAAAGTTTTGGAAAAACTTGAACAAACCTTCAAACTTTAGCTTCAATGGAATCCTTAACTTAGAGAGAGAAATATTGAGAACCTTTGAGAGAAATTTGAGAACTAAAAGCTTTGAATTAATTAGAAATATGCCTTTATAGAAGTTAGGTCGGTTAAGGTAGTTAAGAGGGCCAAAATAATATAGTTTAGGACTTAAATGGATTGAAAATATAAAAAATACTCTTCGTTAAAACTGTTGGAGCCGTCCACGAGACCCCTTCTATGGGACATGGATCAACTTATGGCTCATATCTTTCCACGACCCCTTCTATGGGTCTTGGATCAGCTTATGGCTCATACCTTTCCTTGTGAATCAGGGTTTCACAAATTTTGAGCTACTGGAATTGTAGCTTCTAGGATACGAACATGCAACACGACCCATGAATGAACTTACGGGCTATAGGACCCTTCGTAGAATAACTCTTAACTTGGAAAAAAAATTGGTTCCTCAGGGCCTCCACCTATGAAACCACTTATGGGTCATGGGTCGACATACGGGCTCATCTCGTAATACATAAGTCAACTTTTCACAAATCTTAAAAATTTTATTTATCCTAGGCACTTTCAACGAGACCACCTATGCCCCATGGTTTCATCTACGGGCCATAACCTGGCTCATAGGGTCAGACCATTAAAATTTTCCCTGTCTTTCAGTTTTTTACGCCTTAAAACATGAGGGGTGTTACACTCACCCAATTTGATGCTCCTCCCAAGACGCAATGTTCATAAGACAATCAATCTTATTCAAAACAATCATGATTCTCAGAAGGACTATTAATTCATAAATTCTATCACAATTAAGCCTTTTGGTTTATCAACGATCCAACCCATCTCAATCACATCTTTCAAAAGTGGCTTAGATGATCAATATATTCAGCTCAATCAACTAAACAGGATTATCAATCATGCATGCTATCAAAACTCATCAAATCATTCAAGACTCTAACTCAAACGGTCGTTTTGACTTCAATTAGTCATGCTTATCATATAAAGACATGTAAAATACTTCTCATGTTCCAATCATGCTCAAATTTACTCAATTCAGACATTTACAAATCATATTCTCACTTTGATTGATGTATAGAGTGCTACATCAAATTATGCAACTAAGGTTCATGTCAACTAGTAAAATTAAATGCTCATATCTTATACAATCAACATGTATAACATCAATACATTCATAAATATGTGTGAAGACATAAAGTAAATGTAGACAATTCAAAGTTAAGAATTTCTGGAGTTTTACTCGACCTCTAGGCAGACGTTCGACTCAAAAAGATGAAGAAAGGCACAAAGACGAACTCAATACAACGCTTTAAGTAGCCTTACATACCTAGAAGATGGAAACCTTACTCAAAACTCAAAGAACTTTGGTGAAACGCTTGATCCCTAGCTTTTCCCTTCTTCAATTTTTCTCTCAAGAAATTATAAGTGTTAATGGGAGAAAAGACCTATTGGGTATTTATAAGAGACCCGAAGTAATCCTAATAAGTCCAGGATTTAATTAGAAAAAGGATGAAAAAGGAAAATTTTACCCCTCATTAAAAACTGGCAGACTGACCTACGAAACTCTATCTATGGGTCGTAGGTTAGTCTACAGCTCGTAGACTGGTCTACAACTCGTAAACTGGAGGTTTCATGAAAACCTTGGGTTTCAGGCTTGGAAAAGTTATTCGTCCACCTACGTTCCGTATAAACTCCTATGGGTCATAAAAAATTCATAAGAACTTGGCAAATTTTCAGGATCCTAAACCTTATTTTACGAGCCTAAACGACGACTTGTACAAGTTAATACGACCGTAGTTGGGTCCATATGAATTAGGACCTAAACGATAACTGGGATTATCTTTTCACAACCTAGAAATTATGGGTCGTCAACCTCATTCACAACCCGTAATAAGGGTTCGTAGATGGTGCTTAGAAAACTCTACTAGATACAGCTTTACTAAAATGATCATAACTTTTTAGTTCGAACTCCAAATGAGGCAATCTTGGTGGCATTGAAAAGAGCATTCATATATCTTTAATTTGATAGGTTGTGGGTCATCTAACTATTTATATTGTAGGAGATATGGTTATTTAAAATTGACCCTTTCAAAAACTCATACGAAAACATAGTCGAAAGAATGTTTTTGTAGTAGGCTTGATGTAAAGGATCTCTTATGAACATAAACCACATATAATAGACCTTGAATACTTAAGAATTAATCACAAAACATATATACAACTTATAAGACATTGGATCACCGAACTTTTATAAAATCATATATCGAAACTCAATCAGTAAGGAAGTTATTAACTTGACTTTGTACTAAAGGATTCTTGTGACCTTAATTCCTCTCCAAATCTATTTTTGCACTAAGTAATTGACCTTAACACACCTATTCTCAATTAATAATCTTTCGATAAGACCTCATGCACATATAAAGGATGGCTCGATCTTAACTAAAAAAATTCAGGGTGTTACAGGAGAAAAGTTAGGAACCCTAACTTAGAGACCAAGTTAGTTTTTCCTTATAAATAAAGGTTTTCCTTCATTGTAATATACATCTGAATATTCTTCAAGAAAAGTAAGAAGTCTTTTCTCTTCTCCCTACTTTATTCTTCTTCTAACTTTATACTTTCATAACAACTCATACATTTTGTGAATCCAATGAATACTTGAGCCTTCTTTCTATCCACTAAAAGGGACGACAACTAATGTTTTCAACCGAAAGTGATAATGCTCTCACAAAACTCTTCTTTTGTAAATTAATTTTGATCTTGTTTTAATTAAGCATATTCATTATATATTAAAAATTATATACAAAAATAACAGTAAAGTTCTTTATTGAATTAACGGAAACTACTTTTGTATATTAAAATTGATCTTACATTGTCGTCATTATACATTAATTTTCGAAAAAACTAAGCTCATGCCTCTTTAAAGCAAACTATTTACATCCATATACCCGTTTACATTTTACACCCCCACAATATTAAAATTTGCCCCCCTAATATTAAAATTTGTGTGATGATATCATGTTGATATCAGCACCCCCTTGTATTATATACCAATAGGGTATACATATATCGACATGGTATCACAAAGGATTAACCTCAGTTCTATATGATACTGATATGATATCAATATACCGATAGAGTATCACAAAGAATATATTTTCTACTAATTTAAAATTTAATAAATAAGTTTGCGACTTTAATAATTTCTCTTAATTATTTTATTTATTAAAAAAAGAGCTCAAAATTATATGATATCGATAGGGTATCAATATACCGACGAAGTATCACAAAAATATATTTTCTACTTATTTAGAATTTAATAAATAATATTATAACTTTAATAATTTTCTACTCCTACACGATACTGATATGGTATAAATATACCAATGGAGTATCACAACGAATATATTTTCTACTAATTTAGAGTTTAATAAAAAAATTATTTATTTCTTAAAAAAACACAATCTTATATGATACCAATTGGGTATCCATATACCGCCAGAGTATCACAGAGGATTGAGCTAATTCTATATGATACTGATATGGTATATATATGTCGTTGGAGTATATTTCATAGTATTTATGTTGATGTCAGCATGATGTCAAGGCGAAGTAAAAAAGGGTAAGTGGGGTAAGAACGTAAATAGTTTGGGTCATGGGACCATTAAAGGTAAATAGTTTGGATTTGGTCTATTAAGGGTAAATAATTGCAAATTAGGTTTATTTTGTGTATTTTTCCCTAAATTTTAAGGGCTAATTTCAAATATATACAATAAACTAATTAGTTTATAACAAATATAGTTGTGTTTTATTTACATAAAAAATAGCCAACAATCGTAGAAAATATACAGTAACTATATAATATAACTTGTCAAAAGTTATAGAAAGTATACACAGATAATATGTAATGAGTCGTTAAGTCATTTTGAGAATTAGTTCTCTTGAGTTTCTAAAATATTCTTCTCATAAAATTTTAAATGCGTATTCTGGACTATTTGATAACTACGACTAATTAGTTTATGGGTAGGTTTATATAATTAATCTATTCAGAGGACTAAATTGATAACTTATCAAATATCCTATATCACTTAAAATATTTATTAAAGTAAGTTAGTGGGATTTAGTAATTACTCCACAACCTAAGAAAAAGAAAGAGAAGAGAAATTCTCCGCACAAGAGAAGTCGTGGGAGCCACTCCTTATTTTTCTTTCAGGTAAAATCTTATCAAATTGTTAGTGATAAGTCAGTGTGTATAGATTAGTATGTTCATTATCATTACAATAATTATTAGTTGAATTGGAAATTGGAATAAGGAATTGTTCCTGACAACTATGCAAGTTTAGTTGTTTTTGTCGTTTAGTAGGGTAAGCCATTGGATTACTGTTAAATTGTAATATATATGGCTGAAGTGATAATGCCATTGTTACAAAAGAAAACTATTTTTTTTCAACTAATCCTCTATTAAATATTATATAGGATTAAATAATGATTCCAGCATGTGGGTGTGTTGTTGTGAGCCGGCAAGGATACTGAACAATATTTTTTAATGTCGTTTGTGTGGAACATGTGTCATCCCTAGTGGACAACTTTACAAGAAAAGGAAAAAAAATTGTTGGGTTCTTAGTAGCATAACCCTCTTGTTGGCTTCACTTAGCAGCAACTCTTCTTCTTCTTCCCTTATATATTTTTGTATTAGTATTGGAGGTTTATATTATATGAATATCATTAGGCTATGTTATGTAGATAAATTGAGATTTAACTCTAATCTTGAAATTTAGGAATCGATTATGGAATTGGTTAGTTTTTGGGTCTAGGCTTTAATGTATAATAATATGGGTATTGTTACTTTTGAAATCTTATGGTGATTATTGTTTGATTAGATCGTGATTCTACGGGTTCTATTCGGAAGGAAAAGGCTCAACTGCTTGATTGATCGTGATCCGACTAAGTCAAGTGAATTTCTTAATCTTTGTTAAGTATATAGAATCTTGTGCTTCCTTGTGTGAGGTGTTGAGATTGATTTTGAATTATTGAGTTAGTGTTGATGTAGTACCAAGAATATGTTGTTGTGAATTATGCATTTGTATTAAAATTAGTCATCTCCTCATTATAGTGTAAACATGCCTATTTGCATTTATAATTGTGACAAGGGTTATGTGAACTGAGAAAGAATGAGAATTCAAAAAGGATGTACCATTTTAAGGGACTTGTCGCACGCCGCGACGAATACTATAATTCGAGAGTTGTGTCGCACACCACGACGGATACTATGATTTGAGAGTCGTATCGCACGCCACGATGGATGCATGGACTAAAAGTCCCCCATGGGTCCCGGACTAAGATACAGCAGGTGTGTATCACTAGGCCAGACATGCATCATTATACCTGACATTATTGTATTGCATTACATTGCACATCTTCATCATTTATAAACTTGTGAGTGCATTTTTATGAAACTTACGGTGGACATACTTGATCCCTTGTGTTGTTGATCTATAATTGTTGGTGTGATAATATTTAGCTATACGATATGTAAATTGTGAGCTATTAGGTTGGGCTAATTTTATGCAGGTTCGGTTGGAATGTAGGAGTACTTGTATTCTATATTACTTGATTCTTTGTTTAGTACTTCACTTGTTGGGTACCATGTGTTTGGTACTCACCCCTTGCTACTACATTTTTATAGGTTACGAGCCTGAATCTTCGTGATACCCTCTATATTTCTTGTATGAGGCTTCTGGTGGAGATAGTGTGAGGTAGCTGCTTGTTTTCCCAACGAACTCTCACTCCTATTTATGATCTTATTCTATTTTAGAGACAATATCATTTGAGACTTATGTTTTCTTTTTAATCTATTATAATAATTTAGAGGCTTATGCGCGTGATAACCAAATTTTGGAAATTTTTAATTAAGTTACTCATTATTTGTAGTTAAACTTTCTTTTTATTATTATTATTTCTTCCGCACTTTGTCATTGTAATTGGGTTTTTGGCTGACTTGTCTTGGTGGGGATAAGACGAGTGCCACACACCTATGTTTAGGTCGTGACAGTTGGTATCAAAGCCCAGTTTCATAGGTCTCACGTGCATATAAGCCGAGTCTATGTAGAGTCTCAAGGATCGGTACAGAGACGTCTGTACTTATCTCTGAGAGGCTATGGAGACTGTTAGGAAATTTCTTTTTATTTATTCTCTCTTATCGTGCGTGGTTATATTTTTTAGTACTGAGTTGTGCCCATGTTCTTTTGACAGATGGCAAAGACTAGAGATGTTGTTACTGGTGGTAGATGTGAGGCCCCAGTTAGAGGTAAGGGAAGAGGCCGAGCCAAAGGTCGTGCCTGAGGAGCAGCATCAACTAGAGGGCAAGTTAGAGGGGCTTCTCCAGAGCCACAGATAGAGATTGGTGAGGAACAGGTCCCTTCAGAGCATGTAGCCTTACCTTTGCTGCAGGATACTTTATTAAGGGTGTTGAATGTACTTGAGAGTTTTGCTCTAAGTGGTAATGCGACAGGAACGCCAGGTGATTCTCAGACTGGAGGAGGAGCTCAAACTCTAGACCAGCATCAGGCTCTCATGGCTCGTTGTTCGGTGGAGCAGCCACCATTGGGTCCTAGAGTTGAGATTGATCCTGTACCAGTTGTTAAGGTTCAGGGTGCGTCATTGGCTACTTTGACTAAGGATGAGCAGCGCCGCTATGAGAGGTTTAGGAAAATGAACCCACCTCAATTTCAGGGTGGGAGTACAGAGGATGCTCACAAGTTTCTGACTACTTGTAGAGAGTTGTTGGATACTGTCAGCTTAGCTGAGTCAAACGGGGTCCGATATGTTACTCTTCAGCTTCGCGGCCCAGCTAGAGAATGGTAGAGGACATATTTAGGATCTTTGCCAGTGGGATCTCCCATAGTGTCTTGGGAGATGTTTTCTGGTGCTTTCTATGATCGGTTTGTCCCTTGGAGCATGAGAGAGGAGAGTCGCTTGAGGTTTGAGAGTCTGAGGCGGGACAACTTATCAATCACTAATTATGAGATCCATTTTTGTCAGTTATTTAAACACGCTGCAACTATTATTCCAGATGAGATAGAGAAAGTTCGTAGGTTTGTGAGAGGACTAACCTATTCTATTCGACAGGCAGTTTTTAGAGTATCTAGAGATAGAGCTTTCTTTCAGTCTGTTGTGAGTACAGCTAAGGAGGCAGAGCTGATGGAGAGAGAAGATTTTGGGGACCCCAAGAGGGCCCATGCATCCGGCCAATTTTCTGGGACCTCATCTAGAGGTAGAGGGTTCTATAGAAGGAGTGGCTCAATCCAGCGTCGAGGAGAAAATCATGCATCATTACCGACATCTGAGGGGGGTCAAACATATCGTGGATCTTATAGTACGGGTCATAACTTGTATGACAGTGTCCCTCACTAAAGGGAGAAGGTGGTCTCCATCATAGTTCTTCAGTTCAGACTAGACCACCAGTGCCCCCATATAGGAGGCAAGGTAGAGCTCAGACAGATAGAGGTGGTCGTACTTCAGGCAGAGGGGTGAGTGGTGCCATAGTTACACAGAGTGGGGGTAGAGGCGTTGCTCAGACGAGTGGTGGTAGAGGATCACAGTGTTATGCATTTCAAGAGAGGCCCGAGGCAGAGGCTTCTGATGCAGTCATCACAAGTATTATCCCTGTCGCGCCCCATTTTTTTCTCCCGGAAAAAGGAACTTGGACGACGTCGTGGCAAACGACTCTTTTAGGATTTTTGTAGAAGAGTCGCCACCTAATGATTTGAGGTGCATTAGGACACCATTCTAGGCCTAAAGCTAATCCTAAGGGTCGAACTAACCAGAATCTAGATAAGGGTTCAGGTTACCTCAAGGGGAAGGTGTTAGGCACCCCTCGAGGTCCGCAAATGCGGGTCCCGACCGTGTCTA
>JBCEWC010007404.1:0-21481 GCA_038996855.1 Solanum aculeatissimum | reverse complement strand
TAACAAGAACAATATCGTGGCTACCATTGACATTTCCAAACTCATATATATTGTCACTCGTAACAAGAACAGTATCGTGGCTGCCATTGACATTCCCAACCTCATATATATTACCGCTCATAGCTTCAATAATATTGTCATTGTCATTATTAACATTCCCGACCTCGTCAGTATTGTCATTCGCAGCTTGAATAATATTGCCATCGTTACGAGGATCTATAACCTCAACGTCATTGTTGATCCTAGTGTTGATATAAATCTCACACAATACATATTTGTCTGACTAAACACATTTTAAATGGTTAAAATGCAAAATAAATAAATAAATAAATAAAAATTATTAATCCTTCTATTAGAAAAAAAGAAAAACAGGAAAAAAAAGAAAAACGTTGAGGAATATAATATTATAAATAAATTGAACTATTATATGGTCTTTAAACATATTAGTAATATTTCTATGCTTATAAAACTATATAATTAACGATAAAATTTAACAAAAATTTAAAATTAGATTATTTTCAAATATAAAATTAAAATAATACTTTCTAAACAATAACAACATATTCGAATTTCGATATAATCTGAAAACTAAATAAGAACGTATAGATACTACAATAACAACAACAATTACTACTACTATAACAATATATTCGATCAGTGTAATTTCAAAATTAAATAAAAACATATATCATAACAATAACAATAACAACTGCAACATTCAATATATAAAATTGTGAATAATTAAATACTAACCTTATTTTGACTTTCACTTGAAGAATTTTCATCTGGCAGAGAACTTTTTTTATTAATTCGAAATTCATGCATTTTCCACTTTGATTTAATTCCTGATTCTTCAAGAAAATCAAGTGTTTGTTTGTACCCAATAATTTGGCCATTTTTTTTTATGTCAACATCTTTACCAGTAACTTTCCAAAAGCCTTTGTCTTTCACTGTTCTATTTGGTCGAATTCCTTTTTGGTACTTTCTTTCCCTTCTTGTGAAAAAATACCAATTCTCTCCTCTTTTTTGTTTGTTTTTCGCAGCTGATGAAGACATAATTAAGTAAATAAAAATGTGAGACGTATAACAAATAATTCACATTTTATATGAGATAACACATCACACATATTTAATTCATCAAGGTATCATATCAGACACGAATCATAAACGACCTCATAAGAAAAAATAATTTTCAGATATATGCAATTGTAAATATTTATTTACTAATCTACTACAAATAAAGACGAAATAATATTACAGTATAAATAATTTAATCACATATCAGATCAAGCAAAGGTCCTGAATTAAGGTTTCGACACAATAATTTTTATCTAGGTAAAGATATATCAACTTATGTTTGTAATCATAGTAATATTTTTTTTTCACATAAAAACTAATTAGTCACATCATATATTTATATTAAATCATCTACACTTTACATATAATTTAATATATTAAATACGGATAAATAATTTTATCTTTTTTTCTAAAATTTTCAGTTAGGTTATCATGAAGCCCCTTCTGGGTAAGAATCAATAAAATAAAATAAATAATTTTTAACTTAATGTCAATATAAGTAGAATTAAAAGAAAAAAAAGAAGAGAAAATTCTTGACTTAATTAAGATTTCGGGTTCAAGTCTTACTGTTTATAGGTCTTACGTGATTGTGCTCGACCAGACTAGATAGTCGAAGTCCAATGAAGATACAGAACGATCATTGCATAATCATAAACTAAACTAAAGTCATAACCTAATACGAATTTCAAACACCAAATATCGAAATACATACACACATATATATTTAAAAAAGAACGACTTACTGCAAAGTTCTTGAGGATGATAATCATTGATACATATTTCTTGAAAATCATTAATTGTTGGTAACGTTTCATCATTGATTTTCTTCATCAAATAATGTTCAATGAGCTCATCATCTTTTGGTAAAAATTTATAACCTACTGGAATCGAATTTAACAACTCCATAATCTGCAATTAAAAAATGAAAAAAAGAAGAAGAAGATTAAGCTACTAATTAATCCCTAATAATCCTAAAACAAAACTAATACTAACACTAAAATAATAAGGAATTAACGAGTATATATATGATAATATTTTTTGTTAGATTTATAACGGACCATTATAAGTTAAGATTTTTAGTATTTTTATTTTTAATTTGTGATTTTATTTTATTTTTATGTTGTTACATTTAAAGAAGAAAAAAGGGTTAAATCGTAAAAAATTAAAATTAATTAATTTAATTGGTAATGAATCCTTTTAGTATCCAAATTGGATTCCCGACGTAAAAATAATTAATTTTTATATAAAAAAATGTCATTAGTGAAGTCCATGTAGGATTAGGTTATTAATTTTTAAACTAATTAGAATAATGAGATTAATTACCTAGGTGGATTGTACTAATATTTTAATTTTTTATGTATACATTTAAAATTTTTAAGTTGTTAATTATTGCGACTTATAACATATTTTATGTTATTTTAAAATAATATATGTTACTTATTTTGTTCCACTTTATATTGAACATATAAAAAAATTTGTAAATATTTTAAATTGTTGATAGTTGAACCAGTTGGAGAAATGATTTATTAGAAGTAATATTGTAAAATCAGTCAGCCAAACAGACACGTTAAAAATATCAAATAGCTGAAGTAGGCACGTTAATGGATAACTGCTTTTAAGAGAAAAATAATTAATCAAGGGCAATATCGTAAATTCATAGTTACAACAGTTGAAGAAATAATTAATAAAAATGACATAATAAATTCAAGCAGCTGAAACAGACACGTCAATGGGTAGCTGCCTGCTAAAGCAGGCATGTCGACCATGACGTGTCTGCTTTTTCACTCTTATTAATAGTCATAATTATTGTATATTTAAGTTATATATATATATATATATATTGTGTTATTTTTATTCGATGTTTGATATCTCCTTTAGAACCCAATTAATTTGACTCAAAGCCATATCACATATATAGGAGCAAGAGAGAAGTACTAAAAACACCTTCGAACTTGACACGAATTATTAGTTTCGTTCCTAAACTATCGATAGACTTAAAAACGTCCCTCAACTTGACGAACTAAGCTTAAATATACCTTCGAACTTGATACGAGTTATTAGTTTCGTCCCTAAGCCACATACTTCATATTACAATAATAAGTTGATTCATATTCAAATACTTACAAGTGAATTTTCTAAATACATATATAGATTTGAGCAAAAAATTACTGATTTACGTGAAATTATAATTCTACTATAGATCTGTTCATGCGTTGCTTTTTTTTCAACAACTATAAAAGATTTTTCAACGATAAAAATATGAAATCTATCGTATAACGAAAGATAAAATTGAACAATTTCACATGATAAGCAAATATACATTTCAAAATGCTCAGTTGATCACATGCAAATCATAATTATATAAACCATAGCTTAAAGGGACACCAACTTATACTTATTTTATTATTATAATAAAATAGTAATTATTTTATTATAATAAAATAATAATTAATTAATAAATTCAAATGGTATTTAAAAAAAAAAAACATGTTCCATCAATTAATGAAACATTAATGATTAGTGAAAAAGTCAGTTTGTACTTGTTTGTACACATTCATTGGATTTAAGTCAAAGTATTAATTAAATCTCATGTGAAATAATTAATTTCGTCTCATTTTATTTGTCATATCGTATTTAAAAAAAAAAATACATAGTTATAATATTTTTCCTTGTACTATAATTAATAAAATTAGAAAAAAGATTTTTTTCATTCATTTTTAATTGTCATGATTTTTATTTTAGAGTCAAATTATATAAATTTTGATTAATATTTTAAGATGTATTTTTTCATCATATTTATATGAAAAAATTGCAATCAGTAATAATTTTTGTATAATTTTTTAATATCTAAATTTTTATTTTAAGATATCAAATCTAATTTAGCTTTGAAATTAGTCAAATTGACTTTTGAAAAGCGCAACATGACAACTAAAATAAAACAGATGGAGTATTCATTTTTGTCTCGAATTATTTGTGATATTTCTCGTTTACACGCTTTTTTAGAAAAAATTAATTAGGATATTTTTTCTATGTACTTTATCTTTATTTACGTCTTAAAATATGATCTCTTATAAAATGTTCAAGAAGAATTACTACAAAAGATAAGTTTTTAAAAAATAATTAATTTTATCTAAAATTTTTAAGATAATAAATAATTTAAGATAATTATTTTTAAAAATCACGATAAATTATTTGAGACGATGAGTAGAAAAATAAACAAAAAGGAAGCTTCATTGAAATCTGCAAAATTTCAACTATTATTAAGGAAACCAATGAAGACTTTAAGGAAGCCACGTTCTTGGCTTGTATTTGACTTACTTAATAATTTAAATATTTTTTTAATCGTTCCGTATTTAAAATTTATTGATCAGACTAATTCCGATTTTAATCAAGTAAATAGGCAATTAAGGTGGCAAAATACGTCTTATCAAGAAAATTTCTTATTTTCAGACTCAATCTGAAATCTTTAATCAAGCATTGAGAGATTTCAACTATTTTACTAGACGATGTAACTTGATAGCGTAATCAACTGAAGAATAATATACTAATGAAGCGTCAAGAGATTTCAACTATCTTTAATCAAAGAATACTTTGTCAAATCAGTCGAGATACATATAAGTCGATAAACTATTAGTACATTATTCTTCATCCATTCAAGTGTAAAGTGTTAGTGTACATGATTACTCGATAGTTGGTATTTAAGTTGACGGGATATAACAAGATACTTTGTCAAATCAGTCGAAATGCATACCAGCCGATTGACATAAAAATAAAACTCTTTTCTTAATAAAATAATATAAAGAGGAAAACCAAAAGGAGACAATATGACATATTTCACGGCTAATTTAGTGGCACAAATCAATAGCTATACATATTTTTATTTTTTATTTTAAAAAATATTATCCTTAATTAATTTTATATTTTTTTAAAAAATTCATTACTCTTTAAATAGGACCATATTTTCTTCTTTTTCATAAAGTTTTTTGAACAAAAATGTCTTCACTTTTTTCACTTTCTTTTATACTCATTTTCTCTTTGTATAATAGCTTTGGTTTTGCTAATAATGTCCCTTATCTTGATGGTAAGTTCTACCTTTATATTAATTCTTGTTTACTTTCTTGCTTACGTTGCACGGATTTTTCAAAAATATTTTGAAAATGCACTATATTTGTGAGGTTCGGTACACATCCAACGACTTTTTAAATAGAGCAACATATCAACTCTAGTTACCATAAAGATTAGTAGTGCTTGGAAAAGTTCTTTATGTATAGGTCAAAATATATTTTTTATACATATATATATATACATTAAATCTTGAGTATCGTTAATGAAATTTTTGATTTCGTCATTGCTCTAATAGCTATATTTCTTCGACCCTTCAAAAATGTTGTCGTAGTAATATGAGATACTATATTAAAATGCACTATTTTTAAAGGATCTGATATACACCCGATGACAATTTTTGAAGTGTTCGAGTAACATAGTCTTAGAAGAGTAGAAAGTTGACCTGCATGGATTTAACTGAACTATCAAAAACAACATCTCTATCTACACAAGGTAGGGGGTAAGGTCTATGCGCACCGTATTCTCCGAGACTCTACTTGTGGAATTACATTGGATATGTTATCGTAACATATAATTAACCTCTTTCTAACATTTAACAGATCTATTGGAAAATGGAAACTTTGAGCAAGGGCCAAAACCATCAAACATGAAGAAAACAGTGATCATAGGCAAACACTCTTTGCCCAAATGGGAACTCAGTGGCATAGTAGAGTGGGTATCCGGTGGGCCCCAGGAAGGCGGTTTTTACTTCCCGATCCCTCGTGGGGTCCACGCGGTCCGACTTGGGAATGAGGCTTCCATATCTCAATATGTGAAGGTGAAGCCAAACACAACATACTCACTCACATTTGGATCCACCAGGACTTGTGCTCAAGATGAGGTCCTTACCGTCTCCGCGGGAGGCATGTCTAGTGACCTTAACATTCAAACATTGTATAGTGCTGATGGTGGTGACACTTATGCTTGGGCATTCAAATCAACATCTGATCTTGTTAAGGTTACATTTCATAATCCTGGTACTCAAGAAGATCCAACTTGTGGACCACTTATAGACCATGTTGCAATCAAGGAAATGCCTTTGGCAACATATACTAAAGGTAAATTTCAATCCTATAATATTACGTAAGAGATGTCACTTGTGAGATTACACTGGATATGTTGTTGTTGTTGTTGTATGACCTTTTCTGAGGCAAACGTTCTTCAATATCAGTCTCCGTTATAGTTCATGGACAAATTTAGCTCAAATGGACTAAAGGGGACAATATTTCACATTATTTCGTCTTTTCAAACTGCTTGGAAAGTGCTTTATTTTAAGACGAGGGTCTATTAAAAACCTCCTCTCTATCTTGACGAGGTAGAGGTAAGGTTTGCGTATACTCTATCCTCTTCAGACCTTGCTTTTGGGAAGTACACTGGGTATGTTGTTGTTGTTGCACTAACGAGTGGCCTTAAAAGAGGCGATTTGTGCAAATGCCCCAAATAGATCCTGATAGAAATAACTTGTTCATGTAACATATGCAGGTAACTTGGTGAAAAATGGTGGATTTGAACTTGGTCCTCATGTATTCAAGAACTTCTCGACAGGGGTGCTCGTCCTGCCTTTGAAACAGGACAAGTACTCACCGATTCCAGGATGGATGGTTCAGTTTGCAAAGCCATCAAAATACATTGACTCAAAGCATTTCTTAGTGCCTTCAGGAAATGCAGCTGTTGAATTAATAGGAGGAAGGGAAACAGGCATTGCACAGACAGTAAGGACAGTCCCAAAACAATTCTACAACCTGACTTTCACTATCGGAGATGCACAGAACGATTGCCATGGATCAATGATAGTTCAAGCATTTGCTGGCAAGGCTAGTACACATGTTTCCTTCGTATCGAGTGGAAAAGGGTGGTATAAGACTGCAAGCTTCAAGTTCCAGGCAGATAAAACTAGGACAACAATAGCTTTCTACAATCCATACTATCACATGAAGATACATGACTTTGGACACATGTGTGGACCTGTCATTGATGATGTTAGTCTTGTTCATATCCGTTAATAAACAGAATGTAGTGATCATACTCAGAAATGAAGTGATCGATGATGTTAGTCGCGTTTCCTTGTATAAGTCATGAAGTGTTTAGTCATCAACTTTCCTGATCCTTCATGAAAATAGATTCATGGTACTGCAGAACTTCTAGTTAGCAGTCGAAACGAAATCAGTTTTGTTTATCATTGATCAACTATAAGGTAGGAGTAATGTCTAGGTACATCCTACCCTCCCTAGACCATACTTATGGGATTACAACACTGAATATATTGTTGTCGTTGATCAACTTTAAGGTGTTTTCATTTCAGAACTTAAGCCAGAAGAGAATACCCTCCGTTTCAATTTGTTTGACATGTTTAAGACCTCACAAGATTAACGAACATTTTAGTACATTCTACGATTCTTTAGTTTATGACCATGAAAACTCAAAAGTTTTCTTTACTTTCTTAAACTCCGTGCCAAGTCAAAACCAGACTCGAAACGGAGGGAGTAAAGGAAACTTCACTGAATCCTACAATGCCAACTGTTCCAAGTGAAACAGAGAAAATTACAGCAACCATTGAGGACCTTAAATAAGCCATGTTCTTGGCTTGTACTGACAGTGTAGAATTTAAGTAAGCCATGTTGATTGGTCGGATACGGGTTGGATCCTTCAAAAAGTAGTGCATTTTTGGAGAGTTCAAGCAACTTAGATCGGTGCAATTTAACTTAAATATAGTATTTTCTAATATGTCATTTTAAACTTGATTTTAAAATGAAATAATTCAATAGGGTAAAACATAAATAAACTGTCAGAACAAGACAACTTATACTCTATTATTAATAAATGTGTGTCAGGTTTCAATAAAATAAAGAGTTAAAAGGAGACAACCTGACACATTTCATGGCAAATTCAGTGGCACCGTGTAATGGCTATAAATATCTTCTTTTTCTATCTTATCTTTACCGCTCTCTTCGTTTCAATTTATTTGTCTGACTTTGACGTGGTACGGAGTTTATTGAATCTCGTGGTCTTAAACTAAACGTGTGTGTAGTCCTTTAAATGTCGTAGTTGAGGTAGAATGTCGCTATTCAAAAACTTACTATATGTAGAAAGAGACGATATTTTTTGGAACAGATTAAAAGTGAAAGTAAGACAGTTAAATTGGAACGGAGAGAGTAAATTTTATAATTTTGTACTTCTTTATTCTTTAAAAAGGACATATTCCTGCCTTTTTTTCTCTTCAAATCTAGTTTAAACTTTGTTCTTTTCATTAAGTTTTTGCACTAAAATGGCTTCCAATTTTTCTCTTTCTTTTGTACTCATTTTCTCTTTGTATATCAGCTTTGCTTCTGCTGCAACTACTGTTTCATATCTTGATGGTAAGATCTACTTCTTTTAGCTGCTTTAAAGATTAGTAGTAGTGCTTAGAAAAAGTTTTATGGATCTAGGGTGTTCTCTCGAATCTCCTCAATAAAAATTACATTGTTTATATACATATTTTGAACCTTTGAACACATGACTAGAGGTTCACTCCGTAGGTTAGGGGGTTCAGAGTTCAGTTTGAGGTTTTGAGTTCCAATCCAGGACACTGCATTTTCATTTTTCGAACTGTCTTAGTGAAAATCCTGGATCCGCCATTGATGTAGACTATGCTTGAAACTTTGAAGTAGCAAATCAATCAAGTTGAGGTTGCAGCCAACTTTTAGACCTCAGCTCAATAAGATAATTTGAGCATTTTTGTATTTTTATGCATTGATTTAACTAGTATGGTTTTTGAGACGAGGGTTTTCTGGAAACAGTCTCTCTATCTCTATGAGGTAGTGGTAAGGTTTGCGTACATTTTACCCTTCTCCCCAGACCCTACTTGTGGGACTCCACTGGGTATGTTGTTGTTGTTGATTTAACTAGTCTGTATGTCTAAGTAAAATGCGCGGTTTTATTTCCTGATATATCATTTACTTAGATTTGTTTGAATGTTATCTCAAATGTACTGTAAGCTGTGATGTAATAGATATCTTTCAAATATTCGACAGATCTACTGGAAAATGGCGATTTTGAGGAAGGGCCAAAGCCATCAGAACTAAAGAAAACAGTGATAATTGGAAAATACTCCTTGCCTGAATGGGAAATCAGTGGTATAGTGGAGTGGGTATCAGGTGGGCCACAGGAAGGCGGATTCTACTTCCCGATCCCTCGTGGGGCCCATGCGATCCGACTTGGGAATGAGGCATCCATATCTCAGTATGTGGAGGTGAAGCCAAAGACAATATATTCCCTCACATTTGGAGCCACTAGGACTTGTGCTCAAGATGAGGTCCTTACCATCTCCGCGGGAGGCAGGTCAAGTGATCTTAACATTCAAACACTGTACAGTGCTGATGGTGGTGACACTTATGCTTGGGCTTTCAAAACAACATCTAATTTTGTTAAGATCACATTTCACAATCCTGGTATGCAAGAAGATCCAACCTGTGGACCACTTCTAGACCATATTGCAATCAAGGAAATGCCTATGGCTACATATACTAAAGGTAAGTCTATAATCCATTGATTATCTGTACAGTACAACCTTTTCTGAGAGTGGTCCCCGTGGAGGATAGGATGCAGGAAGTGAGGCTGAAATGGTTAAGCATGTGACGAGGATGTGTGTGAATGCCTGGTAAGGAGGTACGAGAGGTTTGTCGTAGAGGGGTAGAGGTAGGCCTAAGAAGTATAGAGGTGAGGTGATTAGGCAGGACATGACATAACTTCATCTCACCGAGGATATGAGTGTGGAGGTCGAGGATTATGATAGAAGGTTTAGTAGGTCGAGTGCCTTGGCTCCCCATTCCAGCAGTATTAGTATTTGTCCTGTATATTCGTTTACTTAGATTTCTATTTCTATCGATTCATTCTTTAGCCTCGATTATTGTATTTTCTTGTTGTTGTTACTACTTGTTGCTACTGTCGTCTTTCTCATCTGTTTTGAGTCGTGGGTCTATCGGAAACAACTTCTCAAGGTAGAGGTAAGGTTTGTTGTTGTTGCTGTTCGCCTTTTCTGAGACTACTCTTTAAAGTATGTTCCCATTAGTCCAGTGGGCTAAATTTCGCCTCCAAAAGTAGTTGGATGAATTTTCCTTCCAGCAGACAAATTTTAACAGTGACCTCACAAGAAGCAACAACAACATATCCATTGTAATTACAGGAGTCGGATCTGGGGAGCGTAGAGTGTACGTAGACCTTACCCCTACCTTAGAAGGTAGAGCGGTGGCCTCAAAAGAGGCGATTTGTGCAAACGGCCCTAATACATAACGAAAATTCTCAGTTCAGCAGAATGGTGCATATTTCACCTTTTTCCTGGTCCTGTATGCAGGTAACTTGGTGAAAAATGGAGGATTTGAAGCTGGTCCTCATGTATTCAAGAACTTCTCGACAGGGGTGCTCATCCTGCCTTTGAAACAAGACAAGTACTCACCAATTCCAGGATGGATGGTTCAGTTTGCAAAACCAGCAAAATACATCGACTCAAAGCATTTCTCAGTGCCTTCAGGAAATGCAGCTGTTGAATTAATCGGAGGAAGGGAAACAGGCATCGCACAGACAGTAAGGACAGTCCCCAAACAATTCTACAACCTGACTTTCATCATTGGCGATGCAAACAATGACTGCCACGAAACAATGACAGTTCAAGCATTCGCTGGCAAGGCAAGTACACAAGTTTCATTTGTATCAAATGGAAAGGGATGGTACAAGACTGCAAGCCTTGAGTTCCAAGCAGAGAAAACTAGGACAACAATAGCTTTCTATAATCCATTCTATCACACGAAGATACATGACTTCGCTCACATGTGTGGACCTGTCATCGATGATGTTAGTCTTGTTCATGTCCATAAATAAGCAGACAGAAGTGATCATACTCAGAAAAGGTCAATTTCAAGACAAGTTCTTTACCATTGTTTTTATGTTTTTTTAAGTTGTTCAGTCCGGAACAAGACTGATATATCCAATAAAAGTAGTAAAATCCCTTCATTATTTCCTTCTAGAATTCATAAAGTGCCTAATCATGTATTTTCTTGGTTCCATATATGATGATATGAAATGAACTTTAATGAAGAAGCGGAGATCCATATAGCGCACCTTAATTTGTTTGGGATTAAGGGTGTAATTGCAGTTGTAGTAAATTGGTGAAACCAATATTATGCGTTGAAGATAATATTATGATGGTGAAACCAACAACAACAACATACCCAACATACTCCTATAAGTGAATGATGTGCCTAGATCTTACCTCTTATCTTTGTGAGGTAGAGAGGTTGTTTTCAATACTCTCGACTCAAATGAAGTGTAAATAGAGAAGGATAGAAAGGAAACTAACAACCACAAAAAGCAATAAGCCCAGTGGTTTGCGGCATGAAATGTTACACATTTTACACACAAGCTACCAAGCTCTCTTAACAATGTTTCTTCTCCTTTCTTTGGAAGCAATTTGAAGGTACATCAGAAATATAGCTTATTTTACCATAAAACAAAGTAGCGCAATAGAGACTGAAACAAGCAAATGGGAAGAAGAAGAGAAAAAAACTGAAGAAACTGGAAAATACATAGAAAAATAAAACATGATATAACCAACCAAGGCATGAATGAAGCAAAACTCAAAATCAGTCAGTTGATTTGAGCCTCAGAAGTATGAGATGTCCAGCCTTGACATTCTGAACTCAAGATCAGTCAGTTGTTGATCTGAAATACCTTCAGGTTCTGGAGGAAACTCATCCCCTCGGGCAATGAAAATGATTTATGGCACTTGGAAATTTCAAGTTTTTCAAGTGCAGTAAGATTTTCCAGCCACTTTGGCAATGCTGCAAAATTCAGGCACCTTTCCACCCTCAGGTATTGTAGAGTAGCACTAGCACCTTCAAGCCATCGGGGCAAAGTAATTAACTGTGGTAGACCAGCAAGCACCAACATCTGAAGGCTCCTGAGGCAGTGAACATCTTTTGACTCCAATTCAGGTAAGCCTCCAATAACCAATGACCGGATCATCCTAAGTCCTTCAATATCTTGCCACTCCAACAATGTAAGCTCTTCACAGTCAACAATCAATAGATTCTCTAAGGCAGTAAGGTGCTTCATAGCACTTGGGAAAAAGGTCAGTCTTGGGCATCCAATGATTGCCAAAGTGCGAAGGCTAGTCAGGTGTTGCAGACCTTCAGACAAAGATACGAGATTGTTGCAGCTATGAATGTACAAAGAACGAAGAGATGATAAGCAGCCAATTGCTTTATCAGGAAAACAGGCTTGCTTAGTGGTTATATGCAAGTGTCTTAGGCTGATCAGATTTCCAAAATATTTAGGCAGCCCTTCAAGTTGTGAACAATGAGAAACTCGAAGTGTCTGTAAGCTCAGCAACTTGTTGATCGAATCAGGTAAGTCTTTAATTCTTCCATTGGCACTTATGTCAAGATATCTTAAGTACTTCAATTCCCCAACAGAGCTAGGCATCTCATCAAAACATGAATCACTGATATCTAGCACCCTAAGTTGCATGAATCTTGCTGTGCAATTCTCAACAAACATTGTACTCATTGGCCCTATTCCATCAACGGAGAAGGATATGGTCCTTAATGCCTGGTTATTGAGAAGGGATGCTGGAAGTTCCTTGCCTGACAAATCATAGTCAGAAAACGACACATGTCTGACCTCATCAGAAATGTTTTGTACGTGGGAATTTACTGTACAGAATTCAGTCCCTGCTGCTGATAGTGCAAGATCATGTACAAGGTCATGCAATTTACAGATTGTGGTGAAAACAGAACGATATTCTTCAACGTCTTGAAAAAAGGATCTCGACAATAACTGTTGGAAATATTGAATCCCTATGTGTTCAAGATCTTCTGATCCATCAGACTGACTGATGAGTCCCTCTGCTAGCCACAACTGTATCAATTTATCTACCTCAATCACACAGTTCTTTGGAAATATTGAGCAGTAAGCAAGACAAACTTTGAGATCAGAAGGTAATCGCTCATAACTCACTCTTAGTGCAGGTAAAATTTTGTCATTATGATTTGAGTTCCACATATAATTATCTTTAACAGCATCCCACTCTGATTTATCAGTTTCCATATGCAATGAAGATCCTAAAATGATTAACAGCAAGGGATTTCCCTCACACTTCTGTACTATATCTGACGCAATCCGAAATAGAACTGGATGCTCCACTTCTTGACCTTGTTCAAATGCCTTTCTCAAGAACAAAGCCAGACTATCTTCACTTAACAAACCCTTCAAACAGTATGCAGGAACCGTCCCCATCATCGAAGCTATTTCATCCAACTGTGTTGTTACAAGAATCTTACTACCACAATCACCCGCTGTCAACGACTTCTTCAGTTCATCCCACTTCACTGGATCCTCATTCCACACATCATCTAAAACAATCAAATAATTCTTTCCATACAAAGTCTCACGAACGAGTTTCTGCAGTTCATTCATATCAAGATTTTCACATATATCTTCTCTAACCGAATTGACAATTTGTTCTAATAGTTTCTCTACTTTAAACTCACAAGACACACGAACCCACAAATGCAGCTGAAAATGACTAACTATCCTTGGATCATTATACACCAGTTTTGCAAGAGTAGTTTTTCCAATGCCTCCAACTCCAACAATGGGAAATACAAAAAGGGTTGTTTCATTTCCTGATTTTAAAAGCATTTCAACAACAATATCTCTATCAATGTCCCTTCCCAAAACATCAGAGTAATGCACACACGTACGTGTGTGCGTAAGCCCCCTTTCTCTGTAAAAGCTAGGAAAGCGACCTTTTCTTAGAGGCTTACCCTCATCTGCAGTAACAGCCCCAGTCACTAGAGATAAAGGCTCAGCCCCTAATTCACAACACAGAAATTTGTGGAGCAGTATATCTCTAGCTCTGCATGTCTTAATCCATTTCTTGACGAGTCTTTCAATTTCAAAAACCATCCGAATTCGAAGGACAAAATGGTTTGAGCCAGAGAAGAAATTAAGCACTTTTGATGTTTTTGATCTGGAAAGCAACTGGCTTTGCAAAGAGTAAACTTCATATTTATCCACCACATGTTCAGCCTCACACAAAGCAACCTTCAGAATCTCAGCTACCTCATGACTGTATTCACCATTATATTTCATGGCTCTGATTAGCCGGTCCAATTTTGGTATTAGGGAATGCAAATTCAAGGCCTTTGCAATGTCAACAACAGAGTTTAGTTTCAGTATAAGCTTGTATGCTATGATCTCAATATCGATAAAGATGGAAGGAAAAGTTTCAGATTGATGATGATGGTCCATAGAAAAAGTTTGATTTTTGGTAGGGGAACTCGAACTCAAATCGCATAGGCAAGGCCTTAGATTGAACTCAAAGTTGCAGATTCTTGAACAAGATCCTAAAGAAAGATTGGTTCTTGGTTTACAACTTCCTTTGGCAGATAAAGTGAAGTACTAACTTTATAATTTTCTGGGAAAGAAAGAACTTTATAAGACGATCCAAAGAGGATGCTTTTTCCAACTTTGGGACTAACAATTGATCAACCTAACAATAACAACGTACCTAATATAATCCTACAAGTGGCATTGGGAGGGTAGAATGTCTGGCAACCTTACTTCTTTCTTCTAATTAGAGGTAGAGAGATTGTCTCCAATAATCGAATTACGAGAAACAACACAAAGGAAATGAAATCAAAGCACAAGAATTACAAGAGTAGTACACTGCTACTGGAATGAAAGGAGAAACTATGCAAGGGACATATACCGACTAACCCTCTACTCTAATCCGTGCCCTCCATGACCTCCTATCTAGATAAAAAAGAAAAAAGATCCTTAACTGAACTATGAATCTGGAGTGTTAAAAAGCTGAATTACAACCCAACAAACCTTATGCACACTAGTGAAAGTTAATCTTATGAGAACTGAAGAAATTTTACTCCTAGGGAAATGAAATTAATGGGAAATTTGTGGGTCATAGTTTTCTTGGTGGAAAGATGAAAAATTAACAAATTACTAGGAAGTTTCTTTGCATCAACAAATTGGAAAAAAAAGACAACTTTCTTTGTATTGACTTGTAGTGAAATGAAATTAATGGTAAATTTGTGGGTCATAGTTTGCTTAGTGGAAAGATGAAATGTTTACAAACTAGGAAGTTTCTTTGCATCAACAAATTGGAAAAAAAGACTACTTTCTTTGTATTGACTTGTAGGAAATGAAACTAATGGAAATTTGTGGGCCATAGTTTTCTTGGTGGAAAGATGAAAACTTAACAACTAGGAAGTTTCTATGCATCAACAATTCTCATTTAACCTATGTTATGCTTTCCTATTACTTTCTATGTCCTCTTTACTTATGTATATTTCTTTTAACTGTTTTGATGTGCGTTTACTCTAGTCGAGATAGCCTCTCTACCTCCACGAGGTAAGAATAAGATTTGTTGTTGTTGATTATTTTTACTATTCAATTATTACTAAGTCATAGAGACATCATTACTGCCTCTCTCCAGCATTTCTCCATACTGTCAAAAAAATTTCCTTCTCATGAAAGACATGGCAGCAGCATCTTTTCTCTTCAGCATTGCAAACTCCATCTTAGGTAAATTAGGATCTCATGCTCTTCAAGAGTTTTACTTGATTTGGGGTGTTAAAAATGAGCTCAAAAAACTCGAGAAAACCTTACTCACCATCAGAGATGTACTCTTGGATGCTGAGGATCAACAATCCAAGAATCATGAGTTAACCAATTGGCTTAAAGAACTCAAAGATGTTCTTTATGATGCTGATGATTTTCTTGATGAAATTCAGACTTATGTCAAACAGAGTCAAAGGGTGAAACCAAAGGTTTGGTTTTTATTCTCACTCTTTAAGTTTCTTCTCTTTCGATACAGAATGGGTCAGAAGGTGAAAGAAATAAGGGAGAGATTAGATAGTATTGCAGCTGATAAAGCTAAATTCCACTTATCTGAGAGAACTGTTCCCTTAAAAATGGAAAGGGATTTGACATATTCCTTTATTCTTCCTTCTAATGTTGTTGGAAGGAGGACTGAGAGTGAAGAGATTGTTGAAGTTCTGATGCAAAAGGGTGTTGTTGATGATGAGTGTCTGTCTGTGGTTTCGATTGTTGGGATTGGAGGTGTGGGGAAAACCACACTTGCTAAATTAGTGTACAGAGATGAGAGGATAGTAAAGAATTTTCCTTTGAGGATTTGGTTATGTGCCTCACAGGATTTCGACGTTGTAAAATTGGCTAGGAACATAGTTAATTTGGCGAGTGGTACCTCTTGTGATATATTTAATGTTGAACAAGTCCATGGTTCACTTCAAGATGCTTTGAGGGGGAAGAGGTTTTTACTTATCATTGATGATGTTTGGAGTCGGGATCGTTCAAAGTGGTTAGAATTGAGAAGTTTGTTGATGGTTGGAGCACGTGGAAGCAAGGTTGTTGTAACTACTCGTAGTGATTATATTGCCTCGATGATGGAATCTGTCGTTACATACAACTTGAAGGAGCTTCCACATGAGGATTGCCTCTCTTTGTTTATGAAATGTGCGTTTAGGGATGGACAAGAGAGGCGTTCTCGGAACCTTATTAGAATTGGAGAAGATATTGTGAAGAAATGCAAAGGAGTGCCTTTGGCAGTAAAGACTCTCGGAAGCATGCTGTACGCGACAACTGATGAACGGGAATGGTTAAAAGTGAGAGACGATGAGATATGGCAGCTAAAACAGGAAGGTAATGATATCTTACCTGCACTAAGGTTAAGCTATAATCAGTTGCCATATCACTTGAAGCAATGCTTTGCTTACTGCTCAATATTTCCCAAGGGTCAAGAAATCGCGAGCATCATGCTGATTCAGTTGTGGTTGGCTCAAGGACTAATACATTCTTCTGATGAAAGAAAAGAGTTGGAAGATGTTGGTGTCCACTACGTGAAAGAGTTGTGCTCGAGATCTCTTTTTGAAGAGGTTGAAGCATATGACTCGTTCATAAGTATCAAAATGCATGATCTTGTGCAAGACCTTGCAGTATTAGTTGCACAAACCGATTGTTGTGTCATAAAGAACAACACCGATAGTGTAACTGAGATGGTTCGTCATGTAACGCTTTTCAGTTATAGTCCTTCAGAGGAAAGCATTCCAGAAATTTTATCTAAACGGAACAGAATTCGGACCCTTTTTGCTCCATCTGAAGGATTTGAAAGATATGCTGCTCTTTTGGTTGGTCAATGCATTTCAAGATTCAAGTACTTACGTGTACTAGATTTGCGCCATTCAAGTCTTGAGGTGCTTCCAGGTTCTATCGGAAACATGAAGCATTTAAGGTACATTGATTTTAGTGGCAACAATAACATCCAAATGCTTCCAACAAACATCTGCAAGTTGCCTAATCTGCAAACTTTGCGGATTGTTCTTTGCATGAACCTTAAGAAATTGCCAAGGGAGCTGGGGAATTTGGTTAATCTAAGACATCTGTACTTGACAACCAAAGAGAAGAATTTGCCGGAGAAAGGATTGAGTTCCTTGAAAGTTCTTCAATCCCTGTCTATTTTCGGATGTGAAAATCTTGTCTCTCTATTTGAAGGAATGCAGAAGCTTACAAAACTTAGGACTCTAGTTATCGGTGATTGTCCGAGGCTGACTTCTTTGCCAAGAGGCATAGTTCACTTGCCAGCCTTAGAGAACTTTATGCTTGTCAACTGTGAAGAGCTTATGTTGTCTGACTGGCAAGATTCTGAGGACCTAAAGAGAATCCGGTCACTTGTAATCGGAGGACTTCCACATTTGGTGGCTTTGCCAGAGTGGTTGAAAGGGGATTCTAATAGTCTAAAGTTCATTCGCATCTCGACATGTCCAAGCTTTGTTACATTGCCTGCTTGGCTAGAAACCGTCACGTCCCTTGAGAAGCTTGAGATTACTGGATGCCCAAAAATTTCATCTCTCCCAGATAGCATGAGTTCTCTTACTACATTGAGGATGCTGAAAATTCAGAAATGTCCTGGATTAACTAGACGATGCGAAAAGGATGCTGGAGAGGATTGGACAAAGATTGCTCACATCCAGGAAATTCATCTTAATGATATTACATTATATAACTAGGTAAGAGCCTTCTTTTATACTTTCATCATCCCGTAAAAAGATCTTGAAATCGAAATGTGGACTTTGTTCATGTATATTTGCAGCATGTTTCTTTTGCCACTAAGTAGAAAGTTGGATAGTGAAAACAACTTATGTTGCTCAGACTCTCCAAAATAAAATTGCAGCACCCGTGTCAGATCCTCCAAAAATACACTACTTTTAGAGGATCTGACACGCACCCGATGACAACTTTTGAAGAGTCCAAGCAACATAGGACTTCACTTCAAACAGTCACTTGTTGTCAGCCATACTGGTTTTGTTACTTTGATGAATGAATTCCAATATAATTCATTATAGTAGTGAGGATCCATTATAATTAACTAGTTTTACGCCTGTCATCAACCTACCCTAATCCTCCTCCTTTATTTGGGGTTGCGACTGACAATGTAAACAAGCTCACACAAGTTGGAATTAAATTTTACTCGTTAATCTGAAGAGCTACACTGGTTGATCCTTCTGAAGTTTGAATTTGTTAACGTGGAATCTGCATTCATGAATAGCTGACAATCACTTCATCGTTAACCACCACATCTCAGGTCCCTCGAGGCCTCGACTAATCATTCTATCTAGGTTTGTTTTTTGTCTTCCGTTGCGAGTTATGTCAGTCCTTTTGATTTCAATGCAACCTAACTCATCAACTTCTATTGTAGGTGAAATGAATGTGTCCAATTTATGATGAATGTCCCCACATCACATGGGAGTTGAGAGATCACAGCTAAGGAGGACCATGACCTTACTGAAAGATCACATCATGTTATCTCTTATTCATACTCAAAGCAACTTCTTTTTTTGTTTAAGCATCATGTATGTATTCTAAACTCATGGTCGACCAATTCAAATTCACGTTTGATAGCGCCATTAAGAGGGGTAAAGATGAAAAGTTTTCTATTCTCAGAGCTCAAACTCAAAACCTCGAGTTAAGAGTAGAGGAATTTGTTTGCATCAAAAAGAATTCCGGGGTTATGTTACATATACTGACGGTGTAAAAGTTTGTTTGCATCGTCAATGTAAGTTAACGTGTGATAGTAGGTCAATTACTATTTTAGGTGAGATGAATATGTCCAATTTATGCTGGATGTCCCTACAGCACAAAAGAGTTCAGAGATCACAGTTCAATTATTGTGTTACTATATCACATGGGAGTTTACAGATGACAGGTCCAGGACCTACTTAAATAGTACATTTTGTTTTTTTTATCTTTTTATATACAAGCTACATTAGAAATTTTTACTTGTATACAATATCATGTTACCAAAAAAATCAAAGAATACTTTAGAATACACACGCTGGCGCACAGGCCCCACTTGTAGGACTATATTGGGTATGTTGTTGTTTTTGTTATGCTCGCGCATACATACTCACTGTACATTTAAAAATGTACTAATGCATGGATATCTACACTGAATCACATCAACTTATTAGTTCGGTAGCAAGACTGGTGATTCAATGTATACTATATATAGAGAAATAATTTAACCTTGTATATACAGTGTAACTATTCTAGGAAGGGAGCTCGGATGAATCTCCTTGCAGGCTGCAACACCCTGGCTCCGTTCATGTTCGGATATGTGAAATCTCTACAAAGTGTTTTTGTGTATTTGATTCATGAAAATGTTAATACAGTCATGAGTTGATAATATCACTTCACAGTAAGGATAAATGAGTTAAAAGATTTTTAGAAATCGAAAGGAGGGTAAATGTAATATCGTAAACCACTAAATAGATTAGTGTTATGAAGCTAAACCCTGAGTCCATTGAAAAAACATCTTACCCAAATCTTTGAGTGCAAAAAATATCTATGTTGCTCGGACTCTTCAAAAATGTCAGTGGGTGCATGTCAAATTCTCCAAGGGTAGTGTATTTTTGGAGAATTCAATAGGTTGCAGCATCAAAAGTGAAGAGTCCACGCAACTTAGAAAAATATTACATCTCCAATGTGAATTGATTTCAAGAGAACTTGAAAATTTCTCAACTCCTCTAGTATTGGGGCATGATTGATTCTGCGTGCAGATCTTCTTTCCTTTATTTGTGCATAATTAGATGTATTTAGGAGTTAATGTTGGTGTATTGATTGTATATAGTGCTTTGCACAGTATCAGTAAAATACAAGTCTGAAATCCTTTCCTTCTCCATCTCTAGAGCCTTTCTAAACTCCAACGAGTCTTCTCATAATCTCATCTCTTTGAATTCTTCCTATCAGCTCTATGGCATCCATGGTGAATCCAAGTGATTCTATTGTGCATGCTGATAGCACCAGCCATCTCGTGGAGTTCAACCCTAGTTCTCAACTTCCCCTAAAACTTAATGGTCCAATGAATTTTGTCATTTGGAAAGTGCAGGTCGAATCTCTCATGTTCCGTCATGATCTCTATAGCTATCTTGATGGAACCTTGACAGCACCATCAAAAATGATAACCCTCAACAACCAAGAGGTACCTAATCCCAAGCACTTACTCTGGTTTCACCAAGACCAGTTGATTCGTTATGCCTTAATGGCATCTGTTGATTCTACAATTACCTCTACTATTGCCAAAACGTCCACCTCGAAGCAAGTGTGGGACACACTGCATAACCAGTATGCCAACAAATCACATAAAAGGGTTTCCAGTCTTCCAAACTCTCTGGCTACAATCACAAAAAACTCTCGCAGTATGACAGAGTACCTGCGTGAGATCAGGAATGTTGCTGATGAACTTGCAACGGCTGGAACTCCAATTCTAGATGATGAACTTTCTGTCAAAATACTCAGTGATTTAGGACCCGAGTATGATTCAATTTCAGGGGCTATCCAAGCGCGAGATACACCTATCTCGGATGAGGAACTATACAATAAGCTTCTCAACAGAGAGCTTCTCCTCAAGCTTAAAGAGCCTAATCATGCCCCAATATCTGGTTCCCCTGCCAAAAACCAAATTTTCTCTATGGACCATCATCATCGATCTGAAACTTTTCCTTCCATCTGTATGGACATTGAGATCATAGAATACAGGCTTATACTGAAACTAAACTCTGTTGTTGACATTGCAAAGGTCTTGAATTTGCATTCCCTACTTCCAAAATTGGAACGGTTAATCGAAGACATAAAATATAATGGTGACTACTGTCATAAGGTAGCTGAGATTCTGAAGGTTGCTTTGTGTGAGGCTGAACATGTGGTGGATAAATATGAAGTTTACTCTTTGCAA
>JBCEWC010007403.1:0-21485 GCA_038996855.1 Solanum aculeatissimum | reverse complement strand
TGTGTGTAATGATGCTATGATGGCTTGATCGAGGGTCTTCGGGTCCTCTTTCGCCATGTCACATCTAGGCCCCCCTTCGGGTCGTGACATGAAGTGAGAGGTGTTTCTATCCCTTGTAGCAAGACAAATATTAATGATGTATTGGGATGAACATATCGATTCTTCCATGATAATGCCTAAATGCTTAAGCAGATAGCCCTTGATGACCTCAAAGCATGGTTGGCCTCAATGATTGGCATCGTAGACCCTTCATGGTTGGAGGAAAGGGGCCATAATTGAGAAGAAAGAGTTGAACATTCCTGTATGGTTTTGGTTTAGGTTTATCGTAGTAACCTCATGCCTTCTCAAAATGAGTTTATTCTTAGGCATTCAAAGGCAGCTTTGGTTGGTTGTATTATGGATCGCAAGAAACTAAACCTTAGTTCATTCATTGCCCCGGAGATTCTCATTCAAGCAAAACAACTTCAAACCTCCATTCCTAAGACTCATCACAACCTTGTGTCGGCGATCCAGAGTCCCTTTTGTTTGTAAGATTGATGTTGAGATCACTTTGTTAGCCTCCAAAGGCATCTGGCGCATTGAGGCAAATTTTCAGCGTGATGAGGAGGACAGGGCAAGGTAGAAGCCGACAGACACCACGCGGGTTATAGGTATTGATACTCTTGAGTTCGGCGCTGTAAAGCCAAAACTCGAGGTAGGTATACCTTCTTCCTCTCCCTCACTTCCTTTATTCTCTACTCCAATTCCTCCCTGTTCTACATAAATTGAACCTCAAGTTTTGGAAGACTAGCCCCAAATCACTAAGGCTACCATTTTTGGTATCATCCGATTAGCTAAATTGGTTGATATTAAAGCCACACGGGGTGAATCCTCCTTGCCTAAATTTATTTAGAGGGTCATTACCATTGCATTGGCCCAAAGACTAGAGGAAGAAAAGAAGTAGATGGAGTTTCTAGAGGCACAAAAGTTGAGGATGGATAGATTAGAGGTGACTTTGGAGGATCATAGGGCAAACTTAAAATATTTGTCAGATAGAGTGACTTCTATGGAGAAAAAAAGTGGTGCTAGTGATGACACATCGGCCATTAAGGCTAATATTGATGTGTTGAAGAAGGAGGTGGTAGCTTTGAAGTCCATGTATATCACTTCATTATGGGATTCGTTGGACATGCCATCATAGGTTGATAATAATATGGCTCTCGAGACTATCACAAAAGTTATTTTGGGTAAGGAGATTGAAGGAGATAATATACCAGGTTCCCTGGAGACTAATGAGATGTCTCTGGGAGTTGGGCCATTCTTGTTGGTGCAGGAGAAATTGATGGTGATAGAGGAGGATATCATTGCTATAGTCACTAAAGAGTGGATTTTTGATACGTCTGTGATTGGGACTAATGGCACATTAGGTTCAAATGAGCTAGAGCATCGAATGTCTCAGATTGAGCGGGAGTCCACTACTCTGGCTTCCACTTCTGAGACTACACCATATGAATTAGGAATGGATGCCCCCATTTCCTCTTCTTCAGCTCCACTACCACCACCATAACTTGATGAGTGATTAGGGGGATTCTAATTCTCCCTCCTTCTTTTAGAGCATTATTGGTAATGTTCTTACACATTGAGGATAATATTTCTTTTTAGGAGGGGGCGAGTAATTAGAGTCCTATTATTTCTTGGTGATGTTGATGAATAACTGTTATTTTTGTTATGTTATGATTGAGATGAGACAATGATTTTGTTATTTTTAGTTTTTGTTAATTTATAGTTGAGATAATCCTTTAATTTTGATTTGTAAATATTCTTTTATTTTGGGTTGTAATAGTTAGTAATTTCTTTTTATTTTATTATTGTTTTGATAGATGTTTGTGGATAATGTGTGTCATTAATGTCCTTGGATTTTATCAAACCCATGCATATATGAAAAGTCTTTTCAAAAGTATCTTATCGTGTCTCTAAGTCCTAGTCAATTTGAGTATTGATTGTCAATATCTTTTATTTGGGTAGTGTCATGGATACGGAACATGCACCAACTCACCAATTAGTCTATCTTGAAAAATTATCCATGCATAGATTTGAAGCATCTTGAGTTGACTATGTGAGTATTGAGCTTGGATATGCGATGATCATAAATGTTATGTGTGTTGTCTAGTCATTGTTTAAATTTGGGATCCATTTTGCCATGTGGGGTGAGATTATTGTTGAAAGTCATGTTTTTGATAACTAGAACTTGCTAGATTTCTTTTGAGGTGTATCTTGGTTGAATCCATATTAGAAAAATGACCTTAGGCCTTCTTTAGTTTCTTTTGAGTCCACTTTGACCAAATAAGTCTCCATTGATATTAGTCATATCCCTTGTGAGCCCTTTTGAGCCTTAAGACTTTCTCTTTGGCAACCTTGTTACCCTTGACCTTTGTTTAGAAAGATAATCCCTTCTTGTTGTACACCATTCCCTCCTTGAGCTTAAATTAGCAAAAGTGTGGCCAAAGTCCAAAGTTAGGGATGTTGGTAAAATAGGGGTGTCTCCCATTCAAAAGTTGAGGAAAAGAAACAAGAAAGAAGTGGAGGGAGTCCTTGCATGGTCAAAGAAAAAAAGGAAAAATGCTTGAAAATGAAGAAAGAAAGAATTTGCTCGAAAAATAGGACCCTCCAAATTGTTGAAGAATAATTGCAATGGGGATACCTAAGATTGAGATCCAAAGAAAAAAGATATCATTTAGAAAAGAAAAAGAATGAGGATCAAATAAATCATGAGATAAAAAAGTGTAGAGTTCAAGGAGGGATGAGCTAGTATTACCTGAAAGTTATCCTGCCCATTCTTTAGCCTACATTATAACCCTAGGAAAGTCCTTTGTGATTCTAGTCTGGATAAAATCGAGTAGAATACTTATTGAGAATAAGGGCAAGCCTATAGTTAGAAACTTGCACGCTATTTCTCACTTGTGAGTGCGAGTGTTGGTTAGATCCTTGAAATTAATATCCTGATCATGTGTGTATAAGGACCTTCTTTGTTGTGAGGGAAAATGGTGATGTTTTTAGACAGTGATTAGCAATAACATTGGCAATTGAGAGCATAACCTTGTTTCGATCACTCTTTAGTCATCTTTTGAGACTTCAAAATTGTGTAAGTGGTTTGTAGAGGCTTTAAAGATTGACGAAAAAGGGGGATTGTATGTGCTACTCCTTATGGTATTATTTGCAAACATTGAATTTTGGAATGATTGGTATTTGATTTAATTGAGGACAAGGAAAAGTTCAAGCTGAGGGTATTGATGAGTTTATATTTTGGACTCATATAAAGCTTAAAAGTGAGAATATTGTCCTCAATATGCTATTATGCCTCATATGCTGATTAATCTTTGTGTTTGATGCAAGAACTAAGGTTGAAAGTGCATGGAAGAAGAAAACTCCATAAAATAGGAAAAAGGAACAAAAAGTGTCAAAAAGAGGTGAAAAGGGAGGTCACTAACTCAATCGGTGGATCATTGAAGGATGACACAGATCGCCTAATATTGCAGAGTCCAACCCCTCAAGTATGGAGCAAGAAGGAAATGCTGGTGAAGGTTTGATGGACCACCAAATAGGATCGACAATGCAACTATGCGTCGCCTAAAGTTACAGAGACCAAGACCTCTATCAGTTAAATTTAAAGCCAGTCAAGTACACATTCGGTGTACTGCCAAAGCTTTCAAAAATGGCCTACCTTGATCACCCAATGGTGAAACATTCACAAAATTACCAAAATTTGTATGGAGTATAAATAGGATTTGGACAAGACTAATTTAGAGACACTGGTACACTTAAACATCACATTTTCAGAGATAGAATTAGAGAGTACACTGAGCTTTTCTAGAGAGTAGTACTTCTTCTCGGGAGAGAAAGGGTTTTGAATTGAAGTTTTGGGAAGAGGAATTGAAGCTAAGAGAGAAGAAATTCTATCTAAATCTTTGTATTTCTTTGACCCCATCAATATAGAAGCTGAGATTGGTATTGAATTCTTTCTTTTAATTATGTCTAGCTAAAAACCCTAATGTTGGGGGTGGTGTAATTGACATGGACACTTGATTTATAGTTTGGATCTTATCTATTTAGAATATCTTATTGTTAATTTAATTGAGTTCATACTCATTTCTATGTTTAACTAAAAAAAGCTTGAGGTTGCAAACTCTTGGTTATGTTTAGATCTTCAATTGTTTCATTAATTATGAATGATTAGAGTGGTAATGAGTGTGATATATTGAAATCTCTTGAGGTTTTTGTTGAATTCTATATTTTGGGTTCAATGGTTAAGGTATTAGAAGGGTTGCTTACAAATTTCTTAGGCCAAGCATGTCCTATAGTAATTTTGCATATGAAGCTGTAAAATGTTCACGTGATATACCGTTATTGTCTGATCAGAAGTAGTGGTTACAAGCAATTCTAACTTACTCACATCTTATTAAAACATTCATTCAAGTAGTGAGACCGATTTGTTTAACTCTTTTCTCATGTTAACACATCTCTGACATCTCTGTATAATATTCGTTTAATTCAAACATTGCAATCATTAATTAGTTACATATTAGTGGCAAACCCCCTTTTAATGCTACAATCTTTTATTTCAAACTAATAAATCCAAACTTGAACAACTATTCCCTGTGGATTCGACCATGAATTCTTGTTGGCTAAATTATGCGACAACAACTGCAGTACCTTCTTGAAATTGTTTAGGTATGTTGAGGCGGACAACAGGTCTCCTGCATGCACACATCATTATTACATCACATATATGTTCCAGATGTGCAATGTGACTGAGTACCACTGATAAAACACTGATGAGAAATAGGAGATAGATCACACGAGTCGTGACATGTAACACAAAATGAGAAATAGGGAATGGGCCATATAAGTCGTGGCATGTAACACAAAATGAGAAATAGGGGATGGGCCACATGAGTTATGGCATGTGACATTGATTATATATAGGGGATGGGCCTCACGTTCCGGGGTAGGTACATGGACAGATAAATCTCCTATGGGTTTTAGTCTGATTATATCAGCGGATGTGTATCATAGGACAGAAATGCATCTTGATTACTTGACGTTGCATTACATCATTTCACTTGATATTATTTCACTACATATCATATCATTCTACCTTGTAATTTTGTCTTGAATCAGTTATTGATCTTGAATTATGGGATGATTATGCCTAAACTATAATTGTTGAGTATTTGAAATTATCGTAAGATATATGTGTATGACCGAGTTGTATAAGTGATCCAAATCCTGTGGAAATATTTTAGAGTAATTGATGTGTAGTTATATATAGATATTATTATTGTTCTGGAACTTTTCTAAGTGCAGTGTGTAGTCCGACAGTATGTGGTTTTTGTGGAAGGAGTATATTATTTTGTATGTTTTACTTGTATTTAGATTTTTTTGTTAAGTAGCTGTTGTTTGGTGCTCACCTCGTGCTTCATGTTTCGTAGGTTGTGACCTCAGTCAATCTTGTTAAATTTGTTTCAGTGGTCGGGTTGAGCTTTGGGATTACTTGAGAGGCAGCTGCTTATCTCTTCTGTATGCCCTCGAGAATTCATTTTCTTGTTATGTTCTATTTGATGACTAGACACTTGAGACTTGTATTTTCTTTGAGTATTGTTATTTAGAGGCTTGTAGATGTGACTCCATTCTTGGAATGATTTTATAGACTTGATATTCTTGTGTTTGACCTTTATTTAGACTTTATCTCTTCCAATTTAGTTTATATGTTGAATTGAGCAGGTTTTGACTTACTTCTCTTGATGGGTTAGCCAAGTGTCATCCCACCCATTTTTGGATCGTGATAAAAATAAAAAGTGAAAAACATTACTCACATGTTAAAGCTTTCAATAACCTCATTTATAGCAGGCAAATTCAGTTTTTTAGCCTTCTAGGATTATCTCAATAATCTTTTTTATCACCAATAGCTTGTGTGGACAATTTTATTTTGAAAACTTAGTTGATTTTTCTTAATAGAAGAACTCTCCTTTTGTCCCCAATTTCAAAAGAAGAAGAGAAGGTTAGTAGCCAAAAATGTTCATTAGCTTTTAGGAGTAATTAATAAGATAATTAAAATTCATTTAAAAATATAATAATACTAAAATTATTTTTATGTCCTATTAATTAAAAAATAATTTTCAAATTGGTAATTTTAAATAATTCTTTAAAACACTGGTTTTGTTCCTTCTAGAAGTTCAGTAGCAAAATACTTCTTTCGAAATATTTTTTGCAGAGCTGATTGATAAGTTAGACATAGTATCAATAAATGATTTATTAACAGAGGCTTTCAGTTACAATATTAATTTACAACACAATTAATTAATCATATCATAATAAATTACATATTATTCTACTAAAAATATGTAGTTGTACTCCTCGAATTAATTTTAAATCTACCATTACATCTTATTTTAACTCCCCGTGTTAGAATAACCGACAACAATCAATTCAATCAAATATTTAGGAAATTTAATTGATTGACTCACTTAATCATTTATTATTATGCTTAGCTGATTTCAAGTGTCGAATATAAAATCCAACGTGTAGAGTCTTCACATAAAAACCTATAAACAACTATAAAAAGGTGTTTTCTATCTCGAGATCGAGACACGGTTCTATCAACTAATTATTATTTCTCTTATATGATTTGTCATTATCTACTAGAAATTTATTGACTCACTTAAAGAGTCTCACCTTTTAATAGAATTAAAATAATAAATCAAATTACATAAATCATAATAATTATATCAAGATTAAGAGTATAAGTATATGTAATGGACTAGAGAATTTATTTATAAATATTCAGAATATAATTAAATATTTCTAATTGGTCAGTTACATACATAAAAAATTTATCAGCATAAGAAGTTGAAATTTTAACCATTATAACTAAGATCAAATTATATCAAATCTTGTGCTAAAACCATTAAGATGTTCGTCCAACTTCATCTTTAATTATTAACACCTAATTTATAACTTATAAAAATCGATAATTTTAATCTCTCGTGTATGAGTTAAATTAATCCATGCACAAAATAATCAACTACATAAGTAATTGTAATGATACTGAAGATCATTTTCTGTATTTTCAGCTAAATTATTGTTTTGTCCTTCTTGAAAATTACTTTGAGTCATTTATGGATGAATTAAAAAGTCAAATTTCAAAAACCTTTGAGTCATTTTTGCTAAAGAAAGTTTTTAAAGGCTTAAAATTTTAAGTTTTGAGTTTTAAGGTCATCTTGAGTTTCGAGTTTCAGAGTGATATTACGTCAATTCCATGAGCTCCAAAATGTGAAACCTAGTCTGAGAGAACTAACAAGACTGGATTTTGAGTTAAAACAGATATTTTGGATTCGAAGTTGCATTTTCAGTTGAATTTGGATCCTCGTTTGACTTTGGTCAACATTCGAAGTTTAGAAAGTCTAGTCAAAATTTTGATAGTTCCAGTGGTTCTGGATGGTGAAACTAACGCTAGAAATGGTCTCGTTGTAATTTTAGAGTTTTTGAGCTCATTTTGAGTATTTGAGTTTTTTACTAGTTTTGATGAGGTTTATCGAGTTTTGAGTCGAGGAGACCTTGAAATTAAATTTCGACCATTTTATTGAGTCCAAACGTCATTTCAGTAGAGTTGCATATATGATTTGTGCGTATCAGGTTCTGAATGAACTCCGGTGGTCCATTTTGAGTTTTTGAATTAGCTGATGGACTGTAATCTGGTGCAGTCCACTTTGTGCTCTGCCTTGCGGAATTGACCTTCGCATTCATGGAAGCTTGAGTGTAGTACACTCCGCGTTCAAGGAGGTTTTATTGGACTGCCCTTCATGTTTGAGGTTTCTCCCCGTTCGCAGAGTTTATAAAGTCTTAAAATAGTATTTATTTTTTAAAGTGTTAGGTTTCATCATTTTTCACCATTTTTCATATTCTAAGCTCGGTTTTGAAGGAATTTTTAAATGATTTTCAAGACAAGCCTATTGGGTAATATGTTTCTAACTTATATCTTCAATTCTCATTGATTAATTTGTGATTTTAACATGAAAATTGGAGATTTTAATTGAAAAAATTGGAGTTTTCTTGGACATTGAATTTTGATAGAAAAATAGTGATTGTGAGTTTACTTTAACTCCTTTTCAAAATGGTTTTCACCACTACATTTCTTATTACTTAGGGAACATTTTCATGTAAAGATTTGCATATTTCAAGGACCTTTTTTAGTATGAGATTTTTGGACCATTTTGCCTTTTCCCATGTGAATATCTTGATTTTAGTGTCATTAGTTTAGTAATGTGATTGTGATGCTATATTTGACTAGATTGTCATGATTTGGAGTACTGTAGAAGGGAAAAGGGTGTGGATTTGGGTTGATTAAGACATCAATTAAGCAAAGCAAACTTCTAACCTTTTTTTAAGTATGATTGAACCTTGTATTCTCCTATGTGTGTGGGTTTGGGTGATTTGTGACATGAAATGGGCTAGAATAAAACTACTATAGGCTTTGATCATGGAATTTTGGAATGGGTGATTGCAAATATGTGAATCCTTGACTTGTAAAATGATTTTGTTATTGTGAATACTTAAAAGCTTATATATGTTTTGATATTGATATTGAAGTTGCATTTGGTATCAAGATTTGGATTAATATTGAAATTGTGATGGTATCGAGATTGTATTATGAAGTAAATGTGGGATTATGAATACTTGTGAACTTATGGATTATCTGTTATTGATTATTGAATAAATGATACATGTGGATATTTTGCACATTCTTATACTTATGAAAGTGATTAGCATCTTATGATGACATGTATCGCTTGATGTCCATTGATTTATAAAAGTCAAAGGAAAATAATTTCGGTTAGAAAAAGAAAGAAAAAAGTGAAAAGCCAAAGAAAATGGTTCCAGTTAGATATGAAAGTAAATGTCAAAGGAAAAAGGTTTTGGTGGATACATGGTCCATGTTAGACCCTTATCAGTTCTAATCTAATTATATCAGCGGATGTGTATCATAGGACAAACATGAATCATGATTACTTAACATTGTATCGTATTATTTACATTTCATAGCATTCTTTCCATTTAATGTTATTCTTTTCTTGAAGTGGTTATATGTACTATGTATGATGAGTTGGATGATTTGAATTTTTACATTGTTGAGATTGAACTAATTGAAGAATTGAAATACATAACGATAATTTAATCCTTGTATATTGAGAAGATTGAACTATGGGGGATGTTGTGTTATGAGAGTATGACTTCCTATATTACTGATAGGTTATTATATTACTTGACTCTAGGAATCAACTGATTATTCTGCGATAGTATTCTGTAATGTGTAATCCTGTTTATATTGTTATTGTGCTGGGATTTCTGGAATGCATATGTGTAGTTCAGTGGTATGTGGTTTGGTGTTTAGGAGTACTTTTGTTCTTCATTGCCTTACTTCAAGTTTATTTTTTACTTACTGAGTACCATGTTATTTACTGCTCATCTCTTGCTATATTCTAATAGGTTGTGAGCCCGATCCCTCTTGATAGATTTCCTAGTATAAGGATCAAGAATCTGGATTTCCTTGAGAGGTAGTTTCTTGTCTCTTCAGTAGGCCCGCGAGGATTCTCCATTATGTTATGTTCCATTCGAGGACTAGACATTGAAACTTGTATTTTCTTTTGAGTATTATTATTTAAAGGCTTATACATATGACAATAGTTCTGAGATGGTTTTTAGTTAGGTTCCTTATGCTTATCTACTATCTTAGACTATTTTATCTTCTGCTTTCATTATTATATTGGACTATTCAGGTTTAGGCTAACTCGCCTTGGTGGGTTAAGCATGTGCCATCATACCTGAATTTTGAATTGTGACGATTTGGTATCAGAGCCCCAAAATTATAGGTTACATTTGTATAAGCTCAGTCTAGTAGAGTCTTAAAGATCGGTGCGGAGACATCCATTTCTTATTTTTGAGAGGCTACGAAGACTGTTAGGAAGTTTCCTTTTTGTTCTTCCAATTCCTATCATGCAAAAATGTTAAGGGGTTGCTGAATATTGTGTATTCTTTATGGAAATGGCCAGGACTAGATCCATATCTATGGACAGAGCTGAGGAGCCAGATTGTGAGGTAACTATGGAGGCCCAAGTTCAGGGAAGAGGTAAAGGTAAAGCAAAAGGACGTGATAGGGATCGAGGACGTACCTGTGGTTCAGCACCTTCAAAGTATCATGACAGAGGTATCCCCCGAGCCTCTAATTGAGCTTAGGCAGCACCAGGATGCTCTAGAGGCTGAGGATCCTATGACTATTCAGGGAACTCTTCAGCGGATGATAGGCATTCTTGAGACTATTGCCCGAGGTATACCAGAAGGACCAGCTAGGTGTGAGGTTCCCCCTTCTAAGGTTCTAGAAAAACATTATGATTCTTATGAGTTTGTGGTAGATTATTCAGATTTGATGGGACATACACCTTATATGCCTCCTATGTATTTGTCGATACACCAACATCAATAGTTCCTCCAACCAGGTTGCTCTTGATTCGGTATTGTCATAAGATGACTAGTAGAGGTATGAACGGTTCCAGAAGATAAAACCACCCCAGCCATAGAGTGGTAAGAGAGAGAATGCATATGAGTTTCTTACTTTGTGCTATGAGATGTTGGAGGCTATGATCCTAGTGGATTCTTAGAGAGTTATATTTGCTACCTTACAGTTATGAGAAGTGGCACAAGATTAGTGGCAGTCTATGTGCTCCAGACTAGCAGGGTCCCCATGAGTTGAGCGGGAGATATTTTTAGAGGTTATCCAAGAGAGGTTCATCTTCTGGAGTGTTCGAGAAGAGAGTAGGTCCAAATTCGAGACTTTGAATTAAGGAGGTAGGAAAATGACCAAGTATGAGCCTAGATTCTATTAGTTGTCTTGACATGTCTTCTCATTGATACTTGTAGAGATAGAGAGGGTTCATATATTTATGAAGGGATTAGCATTCTCTATTCACTCCTATTTTTGCAGGTCATCACGCGAGGATTTATCTTTTTAGACCATAGTGGGTAACGCAAGGCGGTGGAGGTTTGACTGAGAAAGGAGTTTTAAGACCCCAAAACAGTCCAAGCATTTGGTTATTTCATATGTACCTTATGAGGGGTAGGGGTTTCCATTGAGGGGGAAGTACTTCTTAGCATCGGGGTCTAGTTTAGGTTTTATTTCTAGCTTTGGAGGGTTGTCAGGGCCCCAGTAGTGCATAGGGTTATGGACAGTGATCATCCAGCTCACAGTAGAGGCCTGCAGGCCGAGGTGACTACAATATTCCCCCTAATCATTCTCAACAGTCGTCTACTCCTAGATGATGTTATAGGTGTAGATCTCCAAATCATTTAGTTTGACACTGTCCTATATAGACTCTTACTGGGCCACACCACTCTTGTTTTGTAGCACCGGTCAGAGATTAGGCCCCTCCAGCCAGAGATGCAACCCCTCATTTTAGGGGTTGTAGTAGGGGGCAGCCATGTAAAGGTGGGCATACTTTTTATAGAGGTATAGGTGATGTAGCAAGATCGTAGGGAGGTAAAGGTTCTACTCAAGCCACTGGTGGTAGAGGTGGTCATTTTTATGCTTTTTTTAGGAGGATCGAGGTTGAGGCATTTGATGCTATTACTACAGGTATTGTACTAGTCTATCATAGGCTTGCATTAGTATTATTTGATCCTAGTTCTATATATTATTATGTATCTACATATTTCTCTACTTAGTTTGATTTATTGTGTAAGCGTATGCTTGTGCCCGTGCATGTATCTACCCTGATAGGTGATCCTTTAGTGGTGGATCGAGTTTACTGATCCTATGTTATCTCTTAGGATGGTTATGATACTTGGGTTGATATGATTATTCTTGATATGGTTGATTTTGATGTCATATTGTGAATGAATTGGTTGTCTCCTCACCGAGACATTCTTGATTGTTATGCTAAAATTATGATATTGGCTATTCCTGGTAGATCGAGCATTGTGTAGCGAGGTTCAAGTGATTCCTATCCTAATATTGCCATTTCCTATATTTGGGCATGGAAATTTGTGGATTGGGTTGTCTTGCTTATTTGGAATTCATTCATGACACTGGTGTTGAGCCACCACCGATGGAGTCTATTCCTATTATTCTGGAGTTTGTTGATATCTTTCCTACAGACCTTTCTAGAGTCCCTCCAGACATGGATATTGAATTTTCCATTGATCTTGAGCTGGGAACTAAGCCCATTTCTATTCCTCCACACCATATGGCATCGACTGAGTTGAAGGAGCTAAAAGTGCAGCTCTAAGATTTGTTGGGTAAAGGGTTTATACACCCTAGTGTATCACCGTGGGATCCTCTAATCTTGTTTGTGAATAAAAAGGATGGTTTTATGAGAATGTGTGTTGATTATCAACAACTAAACAAAATGACGGTCAAGAATAAGAATTTTCTTCCTAGGATTGATGATTTATTTGACCAGCTTCAGGGTGCAACCATATTTTCTAAGATTGATTTAAGATTTGAATATAATCACCTGAGGGTAAGGGCTTCTAACATTCCTAAAATAGCTTTTAGGATGAGGTATGGGCACTATGAGTTCCTCGTCATGTCATTAGGATTGACTAATGCCCAAACAATATTTATGGAGTTTATGAATGGAGTATTCTAATTGTATTTGGATTCTTTTATTATTGTCTTCATCGATGATATATCGGTCTACTCCAAGACCAAAGCGGACCATGAGCAACACCTTGAGGATTGTTCTTCAGCTACTTAGAGAGGAGAAATTGTAGGATAAATTCTCCAAGTATGAGTTATGGCTTAGCTCGGTGGCCTTTCTTGGTCATATTATGTCTAGAGAAAGTATCTGGGTTGATCCAGCAATGATTGAGGCAGTTCAAGGTTGGACCAAACCTACCTTTGCTATCGAGATTCACAATTTTGTAGGATTTCTATGTATTTTAGGCGGTTCATTCTGGGCTTTTCTTCTATAGTAGCTTCATTGGCCAGGCTCACTCGGAAGAATGTCCCATTCTATTGGCCAGATGAGTTTGAGGAGATCTTCAAAAAGCTCATGGTATTATTAACCATGACTCCTGTTCTGACTTTGCCAGAGGAGGGTGTTGGCTTTATGATATATTGTGATGCATCTGGTGTTGTCTTAGGTAAAGTTTTGATGCAAAAGAAGAAGGTAACTGTCTATGCCTCTACGCAGTTGAAGACTCATGAAAAGAATTATCCTACACGTGACTTGGAGTTGCCAGTTGTTGTATTTGTGTCGAAGCTATAGAGGAATTATCTATATAGTGTTTATTGTGATATCTTTACTGATCATCGCATCTTTCAATACATTTTCAGCCAGAAGGACTTGAACTTAAGGCAAAGGAGGTAGATTGAGCCCTGAATGACTATGAGTTGACCATCTTGTATCACCTGGGTAAAGCCAATATAGTGGCTGCTACATTGAGTAGAAAGGCTTCCAACATGGGGAGTCTTGCGGCTATTTAGGTTGAGGAGCGACCCTTGGTTGGGGATGTTCAAAAATTAGCTAATGGGTTGGTTAGATCGCAACACAACTTTCTGAGGATGGTGGAGTACTCACTTGTGTGGAGGTTCATTCCTCTTCGATGGATCAGATTAGGAGTCATCATTTTAAGGATGAGAAACTATGCCAGATTCGTGACAAAGTGCTTAAAGGAGAGGCTAAGGAAGACAAACTTGATTCAGATGGTATATTAAGGATCATGGATATGATTTGTGTGTCTAAGGTAGGTTATTTGATCAGGTTGATCTTAGAGGAGGCCTATTATGCTAGATCTTAGAAGATGTATCATGACTTGAGACAGAACTACTAGTAGTGTTGCATGAAGAAGGATATATCAGAGTTTCTAGCTAGGTGTTTGACATGTTGGCAAGTCAAATGTGAGCATTTGAGATCGAGTGGGGTGTTACAAAGGATGTGATTTCTCGAGTGAAGCTGGAACATATTACTATGCATTTCATGGTAGGTTTACCTTCTACAGTTGGTAACTTTGATTCTATGTGGGTGGTGGTGGACCAATTGACTAAGTCTGCATATTTCATTCTGGTCAAGGTGAAGTATATGGCTGACAAGCTAGCTCACTCTACATTAGCTAGATTGTGAGGTTACATAGAGTTTTGATTTTTATTGTGTCAAACCATTCATTTTACATCTCACTTTTAAAAGGCCTTGTAGCATGGCCTAGGTACCAGATTAGATTTGAGCAGTGCCTTTCACCCTCAAATAGATAGTCAGTCTAAGAGGAATATTCAAGTACTTGAGGATATACTTAGTGCTTGTGTTGTTAATTTTTGTGCCAAGTGGGATCAATATTTGCCTTTGACAGAGTTTTCATATAACAACACTTATCATTCTAACATCCAGATGGCCCATTTTGAGGCATTGTATAGGCATAGGTATAGATCACCCATAGGATGATTTTGTTCTATTGTGGTTGATAACCTTGACACTAATTTACTTAGAAATTCCATGGAGTAGGTGTGTTTGATTCAAAGTAGATTGTTGACATCCCAGAGTCATCGTAAGAGTTATGCTAAGAGATGGATTCAACCCTTGTCATTCGTGGAAGGTTATGGGGTTTGGTTAAGGATTTCTCCTGTGAAGGGTGTTATGCAGTTTAGGAAAAAGGGAAAGCTCAGTCCTAGGGATATTGACCCTTTTGAGATCCTTGAGCAAGTAGGAAAAGTGACCTATAGACTTGCCTTGCCACCCAGTTCGTGCTCAGTTCATCCTGTATTTCATGCATCTATTTTTTGGTGCTACATTCCTTATGACTCTCGTGTGTTATCCCTTGTTTCAGTTGAGTTGAGTTTGAATTTGACCTATTAGGAGGAGCCCGAAGCTATTTTAGATAGACAAGTCAAAATGTTGAGAACAAAAGAGATAGCTTCAGTGAAGGTTTAATGGTGCCATCGGCCCATGAGTGAGGCTACTTGGGAGATGGAGTCTGATATGCCGACCCAATATCCTCACCTCTTTAAGGTTTTAGGTATGTTTCTTTACCTTATGTTTGAGGACAAGCATTATTTTTAGTGGTGGATGATGTAATAACCCTGAAGGTCATTTTTTCTATTGTTAGCTAAATTACCATTTTGCCTTTGTTAAAAGTTGCTTTGAGTCTTTTTTGAATGAGATGAAAAGTCGAATTTCGAAAACCTTGTGAAAAATTAGATTTTTACTAAAGAAATAGTTTTTAAAGGCTTAAAATTAAAGTTTTGAGTTTTGAGGTCATCTTAAGTTGGGGTGTCAGAGTGTGATTTCATCAATTTCATTAGCTCCAGAATGCGAAATCTGGTCCAGAAGAACTTATGGGACTGAATTTTGAGTTTAGATGGAGATTGTTTTTTATCCAAAGTTGCATTTTTAGTTGAATTTGGATCCTCATTTGACTTTGGTCAACATTCAAAGTTTGAAATCTCTAATCAAAATTATGATAGTTTCAGTGGTTTCGGATTAAGAAAATAACTTAGAAATGGTCTCGTTGTAATTTCTTGAGTTTTCAAGGTCATTTTAGATCTTTTAGTTTTTGACTAGTTTTGTTGAGCTTTACCAGATTTCGGGTCGAGGGGACCTCAGAATAAAATTTTAACAATTCCATTGACTCTAGAGCATTGTTTCTAGTAGAATTGCATATATAATTTGTGCGTATCGGGTTCTGAACGAACCTCGAGGGTCCGTTTTAAGATTTTAAATTAGTTGATGGATTGCAATTGGTGCAGTCTACTTTGTGCTCCATGTTCACGGAATTGACCTCTACATTCGCAGAGGCTTAAGTGAAGTACACTCCACATTCGTAGAGGTTTGATTGGACTATCCTTTACGTTCACAGAGTGTTGAAATGCCTAAAATAATATTTAATTTTTAAACTGTCGAGTTTCATCATTTTTCACCATTTTTGATATTCAAAGCTTGGTTTTGGAGGCATTTTTCAAGGATTTTTAAGACAAGACTATCGAGTAACGTGTTTCTAACTTATATTTTTAATTCCCATTATTAGTTTGTGATTTCAACATGAAAATCGAAGATTGTAATTAGAGAAATTGCAATTTTCATGGATATTGAATTTTGATAGAAAGATGGTGATTATGAATTCATTTTAACTCCTTTTTCTAAACGGTTCTCACTATTAGATTTCTTATTAGGGAACATTTTGATGTAGAGATTTATATATTTTGAAGACCTTTTTCAGTATGAGATTTTTGGATCATTTTGCCCCTTTTCACCCGAATTGCTGTATTTTGGTGTCATTAGCTTCGTAAAGTGATTTAGATGCTATAGTTGACTAGATTGTCGTGATTTGGAGTACTGTAGAAGGGGAAAAGGTGTGGATTTTGGTTGATTGAGACATTGATTAAGGCAAGTGAACTTCTAACTTTTTGTTAAGTATGATTGAACCTTGTATTCTCCTATGTGTATGGGTTTGGGTAATTTGTGGCATGAAATGGGCTAGAATTAAACTATTACATGCTTTGATCATGGGATTTCAGATTGGGTAATTGTAAATGTGTAAATCCTTGACTTGTGAAATAATTGTGTTATTGTGAATACTTGAGAACTTGTATATTTTTTATATTGATATTAAACTATACTGGTATTGAGATTTGTATTGATATTGAGATTGCGATGCTATCGAGATTGTATTGTGAAGTAAATGTGGGATTGTTAATACTTGTGAACTTGTGAATTAACCATTATTGACTATTAAATAAATGATTCATGTGGACATCTTGCACATTCTTATACTTATGAAAGTGATTATTGTGTTATGATGTCTTGTATTGCTTCATGTTCTATTGATGATGAAAAGTGAAACGAAAATAGTTTTTTCTAGAAAAATAAAGAAAAAAATTAAATGACAAGCCAAAGAGAAATAGTTTCGGCTATAAAAAGAAAGAAAACAAATGAGAAGCCAAAGGAAAATGGTTCCAACTAGATATGAAAGTAAACAAAAGAAAATTGTTTCAACGGATACATGGTCGTTTTTAAGGCCACCATGGTTCTGGTTTTATTATATCAGTGGATGTATATCATAGGACAAACATACATAATGATTACTTGACGTTGTATTACATTGTTTATATTTCATAGCATTTATTCTATTTCATGTCATTCTTTTTTTGAAGTTGTTATCTCTCCTATGTATGATGAGTTGGATGCTTTGACTCTACATTATTGAGATTGAACTACTTGGAAAATTTTAATGCATGACAATAATTTGATCCTTGTATGCTTAGAAGATTGAACTATAAGGGATGTTATGTTATGTTATGTGAGAATGAATGTCTATATTACTAATAGGTTATTGTATTACTTAACTCTGGGAATCAATTGATTATTCTGAGATAGTACACTGTAATGTATATTCCTGTTTATATTGTTGTTATGCTGGTATTCCTTGAGTGCAAATGTGTAGTTTGACAGTATGTGGTTGGGTGGATAACAATATTTATGTTTTTTATCGCTTTACTTCAGGTTTAGTTTCTATTTGCTGAGTACCGTGTTATTTGGTGTTCACCTCTTGCTACATTTTTGTAGGTTGTGAGCCTGGTCCCTCTTGATAGATTTTCCAGTATCAAGATCGATCTTCTATATTCCCTTGAAATGTAGTTTCTTGTCTCTTCGATAGGCCCTCAAGATTCTTCGTTATCTTATGTTCTATTCGAAGACTAGAGATTGAGACTTGTATTTTCTTTTGAGTATTATTATTTAGAGGGTTGTACATGTAATACCAATTCTGGGATGATTTCTAGTTCAGTTACTTATATTTATCTACTCTCTTAGACTAATGTATCTTTCACTTTCTTTATAATATTGGATTATTTAGGTTTAGGATAACTCGCCTTGGTAGGTTAGCCATTTGTCATCACACCCAACATTTAGGTTGTGACATTAATGGACACATATATACACAATGATATATTAAAATAAAGTCTTTATTATAATAAAGAAAATAAAATAACAAGTCTTTACAAGGAATTAAATAAAATACTATAACTCAACTACATAAGTAATAGTATATTCCAACAATCTTCTACTTAGACTCATAACCATGCATTCACAATTTTAACACACATTTCTTCTACATTCTTATCAAAAATCTTCGGAGGTAAGCTTTGTGTAAATGGGTCTGTCAAATTGTTCTTTCACTCAATCTTCAATATACTCACACCTCCCGTTGAGTTGTATGATGAATCAAATGATATTTCTCTCTATGTGTTTACTCCTTTTATGCCTATAAGGTTCTTTTGAGTTTGCAGTTGCACCACCGTTATCATAATAAAATGTGATTGGTGCTTCAATTGAAGAAACCACTCCAAGATCTTTTAAAAGGTTTCTAAGCCAAGTATCCTCCTGATCCGCTTTAGAGGCATCTATATATTTAACTTTCATGGTGGAATCAGCAACACATGATTTTTTTTATACTCATCCATATTATAACTCTACCTTCTAGAGTAAATAGATATCCTACGGTAAGTTTTCTTAAATATCTATCTGACTGAAAATCTAAATTTGTATGTCCGAGAGATATATAATTTCCAGGATGAAAACAAACATGTAATCCCTAGTTCTTTTCAGGTACTTGATTATCTGATTGAATGTTAACCAATGTTCTTGCTCAATATTAGACTAAAATCTACCAATCATGCCTACAACAAAGTAGATATCTAGTCTAGTACATAACATAGGGACGAGTCCTAGATTTGGACTCATATTTGAACCTAAACGGAGCATAATATTATCCTTGATGCATCATTTTATCTTGAAATCTAAGTTAAGTTGTGACAAATGATAGGTTTGGTGGTCAAGAAGGATTCATGAACAATTGAATGCAAAATAAAAAAAAAGAGGCAAAAAGGCACAAAAGGCAATCAAAAGGGGAATTGTCATTACGATTTGGCACAACGTCGAATTGTGATGATCATCACCTAATGTTACAATGTTGAACCCTCGATAAGTGTCACATATCGGCGATCAGGTAACATTATTGCATATTGCTAAACGTATTTGGTGTGTTAACAAGAGCTCGCCGAATGTTACAAAACCTAGCAAGGGAAGGAAGATTTGGTGTGTCTCAATTTGGCGATGCTGAGGAAATTCAGTGCATCTCTGATCCAAGTCAGTAGACTTAAATTCCATCGCCAAATTTTACAAAGGCAGATTGAAGGAAAATCAAGTGACAACTCAGCAATGGTGTCACAAGTCAGCACATCGCTGAACATGTCAGTGATGCCCGACTTACCTCACTAAGTGGTGATTCGGGGAAGATCTTAGGAGGGTATTTAAACCAATTTTGAAGAATTTTTGGAGTAAAGTTTTACTTACAATTTTTATTTATACTTTTGACATATTACACTTAGTATTACAAAGCTATAGTACTTAGTTTTCTGGAAAGAAGTTTTTGATACATCATTTGTGAAGAAGGATCGTAAATAATACTTTCAATTTTGTAATTCAAGCTTGCAAATTTGGATGAACATCATGAAATATTTTCTTCCTCTCTTATCACGTGTCACTAAAACCCCCCATGCTTGAGGGAGTGTAATGTAATTGAATGTTGAAATTTTGTATTGTGCCTTTGATTTCGTGTTCAATTGTGCATTAATTGGTGTGGGTTTATATTTTCTACTATCTATAATTGAAATCTTAAGGTTGTATCCTTAGAGTTTATGTATAGATCTTCAATTGCTGCGTAATTTTGAGTATCCAAAGTGGGTGGATTACATAATAGTTATGGGTATTTGTTGATTTGGTTGGATTCCTTTATTAGTTTCAATCGACTAAGGTATTAGATAGATTTCCTAATTAATTACATAGGTTTCTTAGATTTAGCTTGCAATTAGAGTGTGAGACTTATTTAGGTTCACATCGATACGTCACTCTCGGTGTAATAACGATTGAGATTTCCAGTAATCTAGCCTACCCACATATTATTATGCTAATTGTCAAGAATTAATTCCCACTTACATGATTTATATTCAACTATGCATACCCCTTACATATCCTTTTTATTAAATTCAAACTCGAACAACCAATCTTTATTTTAGTTAGTCGTAATTCATACTTAGTTAATTTGTTAGTCAATTTTCTATGCATACAACTAATTAGATCAAGTTCTACTTCAAGCAACGAACCATCAAAATGTTCCCTGTGGGATTGATCCGACTCCTAGTTGGATAACTTATATTGACAACGACTATTATATTCCTTACTAGTTTTGGGATACAATTGAGTGTTATCAAAATGGCTCCATTTTCAAGAAACGGTGTATAGATTCTATTTTAGAAGTTTTTCTTGAACTAATTTTTGTAGTTGAATTTACTTACTTGTTTTTTCTTTTTGTTGTTAATTTTCAATCACAAGCGAAGATATGAGTGATCAAGGAAGTGTGATTGGTGAAGAAATTGCTAATATTAATGACATCAATGTGGATCAATTGGGAAGTATTAGTGCTATTCATTTTCCCCTGATTATGGGCAAGGCTACTTTCCATGTCACGAGTACTATGCTTTAATTTCTTCAATTGAAGGAATTCTTTAGATGCCACATTCATGTCACAACCTAGGCCTTGGGCCTAGGAAAGACGTGGCGAATGGGAATCCCAAGAGTCCCCCAAATAAGCCTCATAGCATCCATATACACGACATTAGTTCATAAGTGCATAATTAACAATAAATAAGTAATTCTAAGGGAAACAAGGTTTTGGATTCAAGCTATGATGATATCATAGGGAGAGGGGTTCACATGGATTCACATAGCAAATAAGGACTAAGGGGCAGGTAAGTATGGCTCACGCTATGGGGATATAGTGGGGAGAGGAATTTCATCATAACATCATCATCACCAGATAAACATAAGCATACTCTCCATAAGCAACAAGCATCACACTTAACAAGCTAACACTTAGAGTTTACATGATGTCCAACAAATGCCTCTAAGTCATAGGCAGTACGATGTCCAAGACATATCCCGGTCTCACCCTCAAAATAAAAGACATAAGAAAGTCATAACATAAGTAGATAGATAGAAGGTAGGTCTTGTCCTTGGGATAAAAGGCTCATCACAAGCAATCTCATAAATCCAATCTAGCCATGAAAAGATGGATGAGGGTTATCTCTGGTCTCTACATGGTTAGATCATGTAGGAAACAAGTACGTGTTAGTATGTTTGAATGTACTAGGTATGCAGGCATGCAAATGCTTATGAATATGGTAACCTACAAATCAAGTTAGAATACCTAAACATATGGGGATGGGACCATAACTGACATCTCAAGCCATACGAGCTATTACATAGTTTTTTGATATATGCCTCTATACAAGATTAGAGTAGACTACTTGTCAAAGGTAGTCTAATATCATAACCATCCCTAAAAAGTGGAATACATTCCTAAGAAGGGGAATAACATAAACCTACGTTGGCACATAGTTATGAACA